>BGZK01001584.1:0-130297 GCA_005406025.1 Eumeta japonica
TTGTATTGTATGAGGTGTTAATTCGCGGAAATCCATAGTAGACGCTTGCCTGCAACATGCATTAACATGCAGCATGCAACCCACTGCTGACTCGAATCTGCCTCTCCACTACGAATCTCTATCCAAATGATTGAATATTGATTCCAGAGGATTGACAGATATCGAACACCTAAGCAAGTGTTATTTATTACTATAATTATCTAATTCCGCCAACTATTAAATTGTTTAGTTCTACGTACGTTTCATGCCAACAAGGCACATCTTCAGGAAATTGCCGACAGTCACATCCACCAGGGTGCAAGGAGCGTTAAAACAACCAACTCAACCTCGCTGTCATGCAATGGTCAAAGAGCGACGAAAACATTATTAAGACAGCCACAGATCACCACCGATAGACATGCTTGTCAAATGTCACAGACTAACCATCACCAACATTACCCAAGTAGTTACAGGCAAGCGTCCAATAATGGCGATTTATAAACGTCAATTTGGTCGTTGAGCATTATTATTATCTTTATGTTTTAAAATTTCGAAGGATTCCAAAACATTCAAACGTAACCCTTCTCACACACATGCAAGACATCGAATTTGTGATCATTATTAAGCTTATGACCGGTTTCTAATAGATGTTTAGCAAAATGGGATCTGTCTGATTTATTATTTTAAAGGCCGAAATATGTTCTTTATATCTTTTTTCAAAGCAACGTCCGGTTTGTCCTATATATATTGATTTACAGTCATCACAAGTTAATTTATAAATTCCAGATTTTATTATTGTGTAATTTATCTTTATTGTTACATAAAGTTTTCAAATTATTATTTGTTTTAAAGGCCGTATAAATATTATATGTTTTTAATAATCTTGAAATTTTCCTGAAATTGTACCAAAATATGTCAAACTAGCTATATATTTCTTTTGATCTTTAGATTGTGTTGGATAGATACTTTTATTTATAATACTTTTGTTTTTTATTAATGAGTCCATCAATACATTTTTGCTATATCCGTTTGCCAATGCTATACTGTAAATGGTATTTAATTCTAAAAGGAAATTATGATTATTAAGGGTATGGTGAATAACCGATGTATCATTGATTTATGTCGCCAATTTGTGTTGCCATGGATGACAAGAAGAAATGGGTATTGTAATATCTGTGCACGGGTTTTCTATATATTTTAAATTCATGTCTATTATTTTTTCTGGTTAAGGTCAAATCTAAAAATTTATAGAATTGTTTGTTTCTTCCTCTAGTTTAAATTGAATTTTGGGGTGTATGCCATTAATATAATTTTGAAACAGATCTAATTCTATTGAATTACCCAGCCAACACATAATAATATCGTCCACATATCTAAAATAATACAGGATATTATTATTGTTTACTATGTGCTTAATTTCGAATTCATCCATAAAATTTCGGCCATTAATGGACTTAAAGGTGAACCCATAGCTAGACCTTCTTTTGTATATAAAATTGATTATTATAACGGAAATAATTTTGATTCATGCACAATTCTGTTAATTTTAAGATATCGTCCTTCTCGCCTGGATGTAGTTTTTGTTTATCTAACTTATCTTTATAATTGTTAAGCATTCTCTAAAGGGAACATTAGTAAATAAACTGTCTACGTCAAATGAGATAAATTTGCTATTGTTTGAAGGACAATATCTTTAATTTTGTTAACCAGGTCTAAACTATTAACCAAACCATATTTTGGGTTGAATGAAATTTTTCTTTTATTATATCATTTATGTATTTAGCTAATCTATATGTTGGCGCCTGCACATACGATACCACCGGACGAACCGGCTCACCCTCTTTATGTACTTTTGGCAAACCATACAATCTAGGGCCTGTGGATTCATCGGTATCAAATTTTTTCTGATTCTTTAGTCAATAAAAATTTTGAAAACGATAAATTTTGTTTAACTTCCGCAATATATTTATTGGGATCATATTTTAATTTTGAAATTCTTTTTCGTTATTAATTATATTATTAACCTTAGTATTGTAATCCGACTTGTTCATTATTACAATAGCGTTCCCTTTATCGGCTTTACTAATAACTATATTTTCTTTCAATATTTTTTGTTTTAATGATATTAACGTTTTATGATCTACATTGTATACATAGTCCGAAATGGTATTACTATTATTAAATTTTATTAAATCCGAAATTTTGTATTTTATGGACTCGTTACATTTACTTTTGTGCAGAGATATTTCAGTATCTATCGCCAGTGTCTCATTTCGCGTTTTATTATTCGAATTTTTTATGAAATTATATTTTATTCCTTTATTAAGAAGCGATTCTTCATTTTTATTAAGTTTTATATTTGATAAATTTTTTATTCTCGGATAGAAGGAGCAATTAGTTTTATTGTTTTGGTTCGAATTGTCAGCGATTAGACTGTTTTTGATCTATCACTAAACGTTGTAATTTTTTATTTTGCGTTAAGAACTTTTGTGAATGATTATAGAGGCCATTCTCTAGCTTTTGATCAACTAAATCGAATCGATGTTATGTAATTTGAACGATAATTCCGAATATAATACTTTCAAATGAATTTTGAGGGTATCTTTATTTTTAAACCATTTACGACATTCCTCATTGCCAGATCTTTTGAGATTTTAGTAATGTTATATTAGCTGCTTTACTTTTATTATTGATATGAATATTGATATAATTAGGAATAACGTTAAGACGCTTGCATTCTTGGTTAAACCAAACATTTTGGGCTGCTAACCGGTGTAATTTGGTCAATCTAATATATAATTTCACCTGTTCAGCTAGACTTGCCGTTTTAAATATTGTATTGTATGAGGTGTTAATTGCGGAAATCCATAGAGACGCTTGCCTGCAACATGTATTAACATGCAGCATGCAACCACTGTTGACTCGAATCTGCTCTCCACTACGAATCTCTATCCAAATGATTGAATATTGATTCCAGAGGATTGACAGATATCGAACACCTAAGCAAGTGTTATTTATTACTATAATTATCTAATTCCGCCAACTATTAAATTGTTTAGTTCTACGTACGTTTCATGCCAACAAGGCACATCTTCAGGAAATTGCCGACAGTCACATCCACCAGGGTGCAAGGAGCGTTAAAACAACCAACACAACCTCGTTAGACAGGCCGCTGTCATGCAATGGTCAAAGAGCGACGAAAACATTATTAAGACAGCCACAGATCACCACCGATAGACATGCTTGTCAAATGTCACAGACTAACCATCACCAACATTACCCAAGTAGTTACAGGCAAGCGTCCAATAATGGCGATTTATAAACGTCAATTTGTCGTTGAGCATATTATTATTATCTTTATGTTTTAAAATTTCGAAGGATTCCAAAACATTCAAACGTAACCCCTTCTCACACACATGCAAAGACATCGAATTTGTGATCATTATTAAGTTTATGACCGGTTTCTAATAGATGTTTAGCAAAATGGGATCTGTCTGATTTATTATTTTTAAAGGCCGAAATATGTTCTTTATATCTTTTTCAAAGCAACGTCCGGTTTGTCCTATATATATTTGTGTTGTATACTTACCAATAAATTTCATTTCATTTAGTTTAGGATCCATGGCGCGAGACCGCTTCACACTTGGCCGTTTTTTATTGTAAGATTTAATTTATTTTAAAAATAAAATTAGAGTTTCTACTATAAACACACCAAGTTTGCCACTTGTATATGCTACAATTTTTAAGCTAACGTCAATACAAAAGCAGATATACAAAAGCATGTAATTTGTATGGGGAAATTCTTTTAATGTTTTTACTTTTTGTTTCTTTTTATGATTCGTTAGGAGATCAGTCATAATAACATATTATGGTTCAAAGGATATGGTTTTTTAAGGAGAAACAAATGAACGGACAAACGGCGTAGGCTTAATAGTAGCATTGTTGACACTATTTGAATATGGAACCCTAAAAACAAACGCAAATATACTTCCATTATATATATCAGTTATTTTAACCCGAATTTCTGAGTAAGTAGCAGCGCCCGAACAATTCGATTATCGTTATTGTCCACGAAAAAAAACACTTTCCCACACGCTTTACGATTGCAGCGGAAACCAGCACAAAATTAAATAATCACGCATAGGTAAGCGCCCCGTCGACATCGGTATAATTCGATAATTTACTAAGGTAGACGATTCGTCGGTCGTGTACGAGAAGCACGGTGTCGGAACAAGCGAGCGCCTAAGGCTTGTTAATCAAATTCTCATGAAATTCGGCGGCTCTCGAGCGCGATACTATCTGATGCACGCTATCCATCAGGCGGCGCTAGTCACGCAACGAAGAGACCGACTAATTATTTCCTTTTGAACACAACTCTACGTGTTAACACATAGATTATATTAGTTCGAGTAAACGGCTGCAATTAATACTGGGTTATTTAAGCGCAACAAAGTATGTTGCGTACTTGCATATGTAGTTGCCTCATGCTACACGTTTTACATAACATGGACCAAATCTAAAACAAGCTCATTATAGAGTTAACCGCGCTAACGGTTTTCAATTTGGCAATGCACGTATATCGCCGGCGGACACTGCTCGTTATTGAATCTGACAAGCGCTTACACCGACATTAGAGGCGCGCAACGCCGCCCGAAATGAATAAATTAAGATAAAGTAAAAAGAACGACCCTCTCCTTCAATTAAGGCAACCCACACAATGATTAGACGTTTCACTAGCGGGCACGCGGTGCGCCTAGCCCGATCACGTGGTGAGTCGAATTATTGAGTGCTAGCTTTGTGATAAATACATTCAAAGTGACGTGAAATAATGGTATAAAAGGTTGGGCCGCTTTATATTTGATCGCTTTCATTTCTTGTCAACATTCTAACTCCCGTAAGTGCCCCCGTTTATCTGAGCGTTTACGTCTTGCCGAGCTGCTCTTTTATGGCCTATTCGTGGCAGGGTAACGTTTTATTGAGGTTTGCTCTGGTCAGTTTATTAGAAGTCTGGTGGACTGATGCCACTTTGAGTTGTTTGTACTTCTAAGAAGCTCACTCGGTTGAGTTCATAATGGTCGACGATAGCAAAACGTAAAATGACATAGGACAACCATTCAATCAATGTCGTAATAGTTTATTATTTTGGCGATAATGTATAGAATAATAAGTCAAGGAAATGATGTTCCGCTTTCGACAAAAATAGCAACGCATGGATTTAATGTGGCAAAACATGCTCAGATCACATTCCTCTCTTTTGGGAGACGTCGAAGACGACCTTCAACTTCAGGCGCGACCCGAATACATAATAACGTAATAACAAGACAAGCGACAGCTAGAGGCGAACGCCACGCGCTTTCGTATGCAAAAAGCGTTAAGTGTTAGCTGACGCTGTTGTACGAGTACGGGCCGAACATTAAACAACAGCGGCTGCGAGGTAAAATAGAAATGGGTTGTTTGAGTAGGGTTCTTTCGCGAACGCAATTGTACTCGAACGTGTCTTGTTAGCGAATGCGTTATGCAAATGTTGCCGGGCATAACGTACCGCGCGCCGCAACGCCGCCTCTTCGGAAAACAATAAAAATTAGAGGCACGCCAGAATCCTTACTACATATTAGAAAACTTTAAGAAAATGACAAGGAATGCACCTTATTTAGGTAACTTTCTTCACTTCTTTTTAATATTTCGCAATCAAATTGCAAAAACAAAAATATTGCCCTTGAAGAGAACTGTATGTGTAAATTTATGAACAATATACTTGATTAAATCATGTAGGTACGAAATAGTTTATATATCTTTGATTTTTAAATAGATTTATAGCTTTGAAAGCTTTATTCTTATTACACACTTAAAACAAATACTTTAATGGTTACTTTCAGTTACTAGACGTGCACTACTGGGACATAGCCCTTCCCAACGGTTACGTAAGGCAAAAACAATTATTTTCGTACTCTATGCGTTTGTCACTGATCAAGCAATTCATAGGCACGCTTGCGCATTAGCCATTCAGCAGGGAGAGCTCGGCGACGATATTGGCAAGGGCGACAGCAACGGCGCCGGTGGACAGGGGTCAATACAAACATGCGCTCATTATGCGGAGGACGTGCGCGCCCCGGGGACTTCGGCCGCCGCCGGCGACGCGCCCCAGGCACGACCCCGCACTATTAGTTCGACACGTCGTCACGACTTACCGCAATTTCTTATCGAAAATCTACTACCAGATAAGAAAATTCATAGATATAGCGACGAGTCCATGTTTTTCAGCGTAGAAAATTTAATATAACTGAATGCATTTTTAGGTTAGTAAAAAAATATGAAACGTAATATAAAATGAATCTTTCCTTTCTGAATCTTTCCAACACAAGCCCTCTACCACATTAATAACAAGGTATCTTTAATTTGGTGACATGAATGTTGATCATTAATAATACAATAATGTTGTATAGTTCCAGCTCTTCGTTGTGGATCGGTATTGTTGAACTATGTCCCAGATGCGAACGCAAGCTTCAGTGGCCTAAGCTCACGGCGAAATAAAATTGCGAGATGATGACAGACACTTTTCACTATTTTTCTTTTCAGCATGTTCTACTTTATAAGGTACATATATACCATATACGTACTACCTATCAGGGTATTCGGTCAAACGATATATCTTTAGACACAATGAAAAATGACACATTATCTCCATTAACATCACAACTTACTTTCAAATCAAAGACAGAAGGCTGTTGTATCAATACAACCGTAAACCGGAATAATGATATTTGACAGGAACACAAAATTTCATTATACCAAAATCAAATATAGCATATGTGCAAAAAATATTTCCAAATAATTATTTCTTAATCGATAACTGAGCAAACATATTTAAATATACAGAAAATATTGTTTTCTTATTAAGAAAAGATAAATTTTCAATCTAGGACAAAACAAACTCCAACGCGTTTTGCCATTTGTGATTACTTGTTAGTATGTTTATTTTTTAATTTAAATACTTTGGAAATCATGTCGATAACCTCACTGAAATATGAATAAAAAATGCACTAAAAGAATTTATCAAGTCGAGTTTTTTTTTTGCGGTAAAAACCTTATTGCCACGGAGGTTAACAAAGGACCGTCTCAGAGTTACGCAGCATGCCGCCTCGGATCGCCTTATCCTCATAATGTTTCAATACAGAACAAAAACCTTTGGACGCCGCTTGAGAAAGGAAGTTAAAAATCTCGATTTTAAACAATGAAATACTTTAAAATATTTTTAGATACATGAGACAGAGTTTCATACAATATTTATTACATGCATTAATTTTAAATAAAGAAATATATATTTTCATTGCACAACACTTGTAGTAACATACATTATCATGTACGTAATTTTAAAATAAAAAGAAAAAAGAGATGTATCGTGTGATACCCGGTTGGAACGAAGTTCCTTTCGCTTTATGAACAACAAGATAACAAAAACATTGAAATATATTATCAACTTTTGAGAGTAATTAAATCAGAAATACAAAATAATATGTTAAGAAAAATATTAATTTACTAAAAACATTAAATGAAGCAGTAAACCGTGCCATCTTTTTTTTTATAACAATAAAAATTTTGTTACAATATGCAAAATTAAGTAATTATTGAAATCGATTATGGATCTCACTTTTTATATATTAAATACGTTTATCAAATGCTTAAAATTGAAAATTCTATCTGAAATCGATTATGGATCTCACTTTTTATCTATTAAATACGTTTATCATATGCTTAAAATTGAAAATTCAATGTGTAGAACCTCAATAAAAGTCGATACTGACATTATTATTCATTGCGAATGCATGTAACATGATAAAAAATACATATTTTATCAAAAGGTACGATAGAAAAACAAAATAAGGGCTGCACCGCACGCGGCTGCCGCCACACTTGCTCGATTAGCTAGTCTGTTAGAGAAAGTCGCTGGAATCGAACGAAGGAAGTGTAACGCTTTTTCTTTACGTGACGATTTCTGTTAACACCTCCCTCAAGCCACGTTAAGAAATTTTGTATTACTACAGTGTAGTGTGTTAAACGCATTCTTTTCTCTAAATTAAAAAAGTTAAGGTGACGACCAAATTCTAAAATGTCTGCAGATAAACAGTACATTCAATAGTATTAAGAAAAAAAATATAACAGTGGCTTGAGCTACGCAAAATGCGTTCTACTCAGAGCATATTTTAGCACAGACAGCAAACTATACGTCATATTCGACGACACATACTTATCATCCACGTTTATTTACGGAAATTGGAAAACAATTATTTTACAAGCAAAGGTTTCAAACCAAAGATGTAAGACTATCTTTCTAAGGTTTTTATTTTTCATTTCAATGAATGTACTATACCAATGGTGGTGAACTTCCAGATTAATAATAATAACTCTATAACTGCATGTAAATCAACGTCAATAGATATATTGTCACCCTACTGCAAACCTCCCAATTTGTAGGATTTGGATTCGGAACTTTAAACATTAGTCCAGTGCGGTTTGCGGATTGTTAATGGCTTAACATGAGCGAAATATGTCGATGATTGAAATAATATTAATGACAAACGAATAATGAAGAACTGTAGAGACAACCTCAGGACCACCAGCTTAATGCGCTCTTCCGTGGCATATAGACGAAGTGAATTAATTACTTAATTATAAACATATTTAAAAATAATAAAAAAAACCTAAAGTCAAAACCCATTGGTCGATTTGCCGGTAGGAAGGGATCCAACCCGTTACATTTTTTATTTGAATTCAACGCGCTAACTACTTGACCATCTCCCTTTCAGGGAAGTAAATGGACCAGTCTATTTTGAACGGCCTGCCACAACGTAGATAATAATATACTCCACGCCCGAGTTTTTTCAAACTATCCTCGCGCATTCTTTTGTTTTTCGGCACGTCTTCTACAAATTACAAGAGGTACACCAAACTATTGTGTGAAATTCCCAAAGACGCAAACTAGCTATGTGAATGAAGTCAATTTGTAGTGTATACGGTTTCAACAAGAAATTATTATAGGCTTTTTCTTTACACAGACAAAAAAAATCATTGAAATCACTACTTCTCTAATTCTTCTTTACATCTTAATTATTAAAAGATTTAAATCACTAAATATTGTATTAGTACTAGATTTTGTACACTATGTCGCGATACTGATCGTGTTATTTATTCACGTAAGTACAATAGTCACTATACCTGGTGTCTGTAGAATGCTGGTTTGGAGACCAAACTAATTTTCTCCATGTCGTTCCTATTTTAGTATGTATATTGTCGAAGCAAGTACAGTTTCTATGTGAATACTAATTTAGATAGGTATGCTATTGACGCCCGGAATTGATCATCAGAAAGGGTGTGGTTTTTTACCATGATAACGCCAGACCACGCACATTTTTAGCCACTCAGCAAATATTGAGAGAGTTTGGTTGGGAAATGTTAAAGCATCCATCATATAGCTCTGACGTTGCACTCTCAGATTTTCAACTGTTTCGGTCTCTTCAGAATTCTTTAGGTAGTATTAGGTTAATATCTAGAGAGAACTATTAAAACTACTTGTCGCATTTTGTTCTAATTGTTGAACAAAATGGCATTTATGTATTATAATTAAATGTATATAAAATATGATGAAAAATTATCTTGAATTTACATATAAAATACAAAAAAACCCCTTTTCCAATACCTTATGTGTTTGTTTAGAATACATATGTTCATTCATTTAATTGTATTGAATGAATAATTGGTATATATTTGCGCACCACTCGGAATAACATCACCGTACTTGATCGTGTGTTAACATCAGCGGATCCCCTATAGAAAATAGACTACAGTCTGATCCAGTCAAAGTTCGGTATTCTGTTACTTAAATAACATTAGAACAATTTTGAAATAATGCTAGAACATCACATGGAATTTGCAGGAGACCCGAATCCTTCACCAACTTACAGCAGAGGTATTGTGTTTGGGCTAATTGGAATGCTCTCAACGACTTAGAGATAGACAGATTTGTTTCCACATTTGCTCACGATGTCGATTTTCCGTACTCTCAATTCCGATTGGGGTCCCGCTTTTGATTCCGAATCCCGTCTTAATCTAAGTAGATTGTGATTCTAGTCCCTCAATGTTCCGACGCTAATATATTAAAGGCCCACTGATGTACGATATAGGGGACGGACTACGAATGTGGGAGGTTATTTAAAGAAATCAGCTAATGAACGATTACTTACTATTTGCTAAGAAAGAGTAGAGTAATGAATATAGTATGGATGGTGTAGTACGCTAGACTATAAAAGATTAAATTAGAGATTTAAAAACCTTTGACATAAGCAATACCTCTAAAAAGTAAAAAATAGTATGTATTGACCCTTTATGTTCAATATAATTAGTAGGTAATTTTGATCAAAGATTCATCTTCTTTACAGGTACTTTATACATAATTTTAAATTTATTTTTAATATAAAAAAAACCTTACTGTGACTTGAATATAAAAACTATTGTCGCTGATTTTTTTCGTTTGTTTTTACTGATGAGAATATTTTTATAGTATATTATTTTCACGAATATGCCACCATTTGGTGAGTGCACATCGCTAAAGTAGCTAAGCAGCGCTTTTTCTTATCAATTCAACCTTTAGGCATACTTTTAATAAAAGTGAGTACTTTATTTTACTCAGGGATAGTAATTAGTAGATAGTAGATGTGGATTGCTATTAGAAGAGAATTTTTACAATGGGTTCAGTAGCTCTAGATATTAACCTCCTAGGTAAAAAGAAATAAATTTCGCTCTTTTATAATAATAGTACAAATGGCAAATATTATGATACAAAAATCAATAATTAATAGACAAACGAATAAACTATTAAAAGGCAATAGAATAAGTTATTAACTATCAAAATACTTTTCTAGTTTTAAACAATATTTTTTGACTACAAAGAAACTTGTATAAAAACAAAATGAAATATAACATTCTATGTTAATAAATCATTCTTCATTTTAAAGCTTACTCAAATGCTAGTCTTTTTATTTAGCAAGTAAACAAACAAAAAATAATAATAATCACCTTTTTGATAGGCATACATATATTTGATAGTCAGTCATACCCCATGGCCGAACATGTACTGAATGTATACGCTTAGTTCGACATCTGTTCATTTAAAATGCAACAGTTCAATAAATTTTGGTTAATGAGAACGTAATAAAATGAAAAAAATATATATTTCATCGATTACTAGTACTTCTCAGCCCTGTAGAAAACGAAAACTACCTGAAATAACTTTCGAGTACGCTATGTAAATTGGTTATTTTCTCCGGTAGATAGTGCGAACTCGTGTATAAAAAATAGTCATAAAATGAAAGCCAATGAAGTTCAGTTCTTCGAAATTCAAGTTCAAAGATTCGGGCCGTATAGTTGCATTTTTACTGAAAATTCATAGATATTTATTGATGCTGGCGATTTTCGTTAATGAATTATAATTGAATTTGGAATTGTAATCTACACCCATGTCGTAAAGAGCAGTTTGTCTCTTGCTAAGTGATATAGTGTTTGATGTATATTCGAAGTGTACGTAAGGTGAGAAATAAGCTCAATTCAGGTATCACCAAAAGGTGAGCTGACGTTTCTTGACATATCAACACAACTGGAACACGTGGTATGGTCTGGAATACTTAATTTTTTTCGATTAATATTCTCCCCCTACCATAAACAATTAATGTGATGGTGCCCTCCATTTATAGGCTTAGGATGTCTTTTGTAATATGATGGAAAATACGCCTGTAAATTGCCCAAAATTGGTCTGCTTCTATTAATGGAATACGTACTTATCACTACGACAAATAGACGAGTTGGTAAACGCAATTCAAAGTCTCTCACGTCAGTGACAGCTGCCAAAGACGATTAACAGTCCATTTGTCCTCTTTTTGGAACGCAGGGGAATACAATTATTTATTTCTTTCTTTATTAACAATTTAATTTTACGAAATTAATATAATAACGAACTTCACTTCTGACTTATTCAATAAACCTTATGACCACACTACAAGTTAGTTGATGATAAATTCAACCGACGATTTATTGTACTGTATGTATGGTATAGAGTTATACCAACCGTTGAAATATAATAAATCGCTCATTCGTTCGTGATTTCTTTTATGATAACAAAGTCTTATACAAATAGGCAGCACATACTTGAATTGTTGCATCTCCCCGGGCGAGGAATAATAATTACGGTCCTTTAAACACATATCAAGATCTCGTTTCGCGTTCACTAAGCATAAAAAAGGTGAAATCTGCTGTGCTGAGATAGGATAACGAGATAACGAGTGTGCAGTACGCCTGGACGAAATGGATAAAAACAAGACACGAAGCGGGCCTACCCAAGGACGTATACCTCGTTTACTTAAACAGGCCCTACGTTAAGTGTGATTTTTTTCTTTCCAGGCTTTTACATGTAATTTGTATACAGAAAAGATAATTTGTTCTATCGTGAAATTAATACGTACCTTCGGTGAGGCTATTGGACTTGAGTTTTTGTATGCAAATGTAAAAGTATAATAATAAATTAGGCATCAGTAAAAATAAAATTTTAATATTCATCATAGATATATACATAAATTTTACTTTCTATAATATTCTATTCCAACATAAAAAAAATGGACTGGCATATTTAAATTGTTTTATATACCTAGTTTAATATATAAAATTGAGTATGTAATTTAGTACGTTTTCTGTATATGTATAAACTATTCATCTAATTACGATGAAACTTTGGTGTTATATTGTTAGCACACAGGTAAGGTTTCTGACAAAATGAAAAACTAGCAATTACTTTCGGTTCCACCTGTATATTTTAGTATAAATATTACTACTACTGTTTAGTAGTTTGATTTAGTACTAAATCAAACTACTAAACAAATTCTAAAAATTATTTCTCTAATAGAAAATTACAAACCATCTCTGTGAAATAGGCTACTAATATTTGTCCTCGAAATTGCCCGCATATTTTCACTGTACTTATGTATTTTAAAAATAGACTGGTTTATTCTATTCTCGAGTAAAATAATAATAATATAATCTCACACCCATTTTCCAGAAAGTTAGGCACATACTCTAGATTTCCACATAGTACGATCTTTGTATATCTCTTTTTCACTGGCATCAATCGTCAGTTTCGGGTATTTAAAATTTGTTTCTTTTTAGGGTTCCGTACCCAATATGGAAATACGAAAATCCTATATTTACGCCATGTCCGTAAGTCTGTCCATCCGCGTATTCATCTGTACGTCACAGGCATTTTACTCAAAAACGATAAGATGTGTATCAACGGAATTTGAAGTGCATGTGTCTAGTACAAGCCGCTACTTAGTTTTGTAGTCAAATAACAAAAGTAAAAATTTCAAGGGGGCATTTCATACATGTGACAAAGGCTGAAAAAAATTTTTTTCAGCAAACATCAACGTGTGTACATATTTCGACCATTGCTTTAAAAACTCTTTAAGGTTTCTAAGCAATTTTTTTGATAAAGTGACTATTTTTGGAAATAATAATTTTGAAAGTAGCATAAATTGTGTCTCTCCCTATTTATTTTTTAAACCGTACGTTCAAAAATATGAAATAATTATAAATACAATGGTTAATAATTACTTTGAACGACAATTATTTTGAACATACCTAATCAGACATACTATTTTTGAAATTATTACCGAAAAACTGCGCTTTAACGAAAGGACGGACGTGCCATGAAAATATGTTCTTTTGCTGATACACTTCTTTACATTATATTTTTTTAAATTGAGACTGCAGCAAGAGTTTTGATTGTGTTTTACATACTTAGAATTGAATATATAATTACATACATATTTAGGTAACTATTTAAAAATAGTAATGCGTTACAGTAAAGTCATTTAATAATAATAAAATATATTTAATATCAACTTAGTATAAAAGATTGTCATGTAATTATTTAACAAAACCTATTATTTACCCCTTCAAATCTAATAAAGAATATTAGTATACACCTAACTATTTAAAATTTCACAAAAGTAAACTAAATAATGTCATTTGTAGTGCAATTCTTTGTAGTAACGGCTACGGAATCCTACACTGAGCATTGTCCGACATGTTCTTGGCTGGTATTTTTCTAATATTCTTAAGTAATATTCCTTATATTTTATTTTAATACTAAAATTTGCATCCCGTTGCGTCCAAATCAGAATTACGATTGCCAGCGATATCGGAATTGATAACAAGACGGGAAACGAAATAGAGAGCGGAACGAAAACCAAAATACAAGGGGACTAGGATTGAAATTGAGAACGCATCGAGGGCCAAAATCGAGTGTGGAAGTGCGATCAGAACCAAGAGTATGATCAGATTTATAATCGAGAGTAGTAAGGTAGATGAATCAAGATCGAAACCGAAATTGATAGTAAGATCTTACGATCGAAAATAAATTTTTGCTATGTCCATACAGATAAACAGCGGGCGGGGATTTTATTATATATAAATATCAGATATACAATTAGATTGTAAGCAGTACATTTCCTGTTACTGACAGTTTTGCACGAATGTGGCGACTGCGTAAGGCGTGACGTGACGGGCGCTAAGTTGATTCTCCCACTTCGCCAATCCTGCCGCTTATCTTTCGTTTAGTGTACCGCGAGCATATTATCTATTAATGACTATTATTTATACAAATACAAATGTATTTCTTTAATATATGTTCAGCCACAATTGTGATAAATGTGAGACGAATCATTGATTCTTTTTCCTTTGTAGCGTATATGTATTCCCAAAGTTATCCTATATTGATTTGGATACGATCTGGTAATTGATTTCTAAGATCCACTAAAAATTCTTCAACAAGATGCAGTCGTAAATGGGATCTACAGTGGGTTCGATGTCCACAGACTGTCAAATTTGAATCAAGTGAGTCACTGACTGTTCACTCTATTCGTAGCCAGTTTTCTAAAAGTTTCAAGAGTATGAATGGTAGAAAAGAAGGAATAAGAACGAGTGAGTCAATCATCTTTATCCTGTACGCCTAATGTAAAGATATCCTTGCACCGTTGACATATGAATCACAGGAAATTTAAATTATAGTTTAAATATGCTCAAAATAGAACGACAACAATTTTGTGTCGTAGTGTACATTTTATATTTTACAATGGATAAAACTAAACGATATATATTTTTTTTCTAAACATCGGTCTCTGCTGTTTCACTCACAAATAAAAGAACAGTATTTCGTACACAGGTCGTTCTAAAAAAAAACTGCAATTGATATGTCACATGGATTGAAACATCAACTGTTTCGTAAGAAATTATTTTTATATAATATTATCGTGCCATTTAGTGGTATTACTTATAAGCTGTTATTAATGTAACAATCATCAAAACATATATCGCAAACATTGAAAAAAAAATGTGTGTCAGCTCCGACGCACGACTGGAGTAAGTACGATTGTCTAAACATACGCAAAAAGAGTTTATTTAACTGAAAAATTTCGTTTTGACACAAAATTTAAGAAAACCACGTGTTCATTTGATATTCCAGCATTATTATCTACACCACTTTCTTCCATAGTTTATATCAATTGCACTTCACCAAATATAATAATAATACACATAAAAATTCACGATAATAATAGTAATTATTAATAATAATAGTAATAAATCAAATGTTAATAATAAATATTTACATTGTAAAAGAACACTTTAAAACACAAACAAAACAGTGGTGACGATCCGTATTAGAATTGTATAACTGATACACTACATATATATCGTTTGTAAACGTTGAACAGTATACTTTTATAATATATATAGGTATACACACAATATATGCGTCAGCTGCCTCGCTGCGTTGGCTACATACAAGTATACAGACAAGTATACAAGTACACAAATACACGCGATTGAAAAGTGAAAGGTGCGCCAATAAGTTGCGCACCAAAAACGTAACGCGGATTTATCAGTAGATTTTACTCTTCAAATTTTTCTCATACCGGGCGCCTTATATGAAAATCGATTCTTAAGGAGTAAACTCCAAAAATTTTTTTTTTTAATTGTATTGGAGAATTTTTGATGAAAACAGCTGACCCATTGCCCATTTTTTGATCTATAAGCTTAAATGACTTTTGTAAAATATATGACACGCATGTGTTATTTTCATATTACTAGATAATATTAGACATTCACCGCCCTAAACAATAATTTGAACAGTTTAAAGTCATTACTTTTTCTAATAAGAAATTATATTATTAAAAATAATATATAAAATATTATATATTTTAATCTTGTCCCAGAAGCAAAGTCAACTAGGTCACGTCAGTTGGGCCATACAGATATTAGCATGATAATTTGTTACTGTAAACAAACCACTTTGCCTATTTGTCTATGCAATAACCGCCGTTTTGATTTAACAGATGTCAGTGAGTCGTTTTTTATTTCTCAGGAACTATTACAACAAAAAGAGAGTTTTTTTTATATTCTACAGAAAATAACACATTCAACTGTTTCACACAGTGAGTATATTTCAAAAGTAGTTGCTAAATGAAGTTATTATAAGAAACACTTATTGTATGACCTAAAATATTGTCAAAACCGTTTGAAGTAGGAAAGCATAATTTTAAGGTTATAATGAAATAAAGGCAAATTCTATCAACTGGGTCACGGTCAACTATGTCACATGATTGTGACACAGTTGACAAAAACTGTAACCTAGTTGATTTTTAATAATTATTTATGACAACTGTCTTATATTACGTGCCCAAGTGAATACTTTACGATAATATTTTGATTAAATACTGATATTTTATAGATGCTATTCTAAAAAAGGCTATGTATCACTACATTATCTTTCTTGGAAGCCGAATATTGTAAAGGAACAGTAAGAACATTGTGATAAGCAATTTTCAAGTTCCGTTCAATAGTTTTCTTATCAAGTAAGGTAAACATAGGTCAGACAAGAGAAGTTAGACGCAGGTTGACACCGAGTAGACCTAGACTGGACTGGGCATTAGTTATTTTCTAGTTTTGTTGTAAGTTAAGGGGATAAAAAACTGTATGCTGTAATAATTGTTTTTATTATTGTAGATGCCTCTGTCTGTAAAAGAAAGGCAACGAAGATGTCGCAAAAAAAAAAACTAAATAAAGATAAAGTCGAAAAAAAGAAAAGGAAGAAAAGAGAATATTATTATAAAAATAAAGTGTTAGTAAAATGTCTGAGGTAAATAAGAAAAAACTACCTGAGAAACAGAAAAAATATCAAAGATCATCTAGAAGTAAACGTAAGAAAATACAAAACAAAGAAATAATACAACCAAATACTGTTATAAATTTGACTCCTACTGACTTCTCTCCTGTTATCACAAAGAAGGTACGTAAAGAAAGGCTTAGAGTGTACCATGAAAATTGGTTGTTGCGGAAAAACGTTAATAATATGTCGAAACAGTTAGAAAAATTAAAGAAGAGGGAACAACATGCAAATAAGATGATTAAGAATTCGAAATTGCAGGCAGAGACTACCCCAGAGAAAGAAACTCAAAATGAAATAAACATATTGAATCTTCTTAAAAACACAAAAGAATTATTTTTTTAAAGTTACTTTTCTCTAATGTACCGCCATTTTTTAAAAAATAAAACTAACATAGATAAAAATAAACTTAAGAGTATTATTAATAAAGATATCTTAAAGAAACATGGACTACCTAATAAATTTTTTGAAATGTTTCTAGGTTCTAGATATGTTCTGCGAACTATAAATAAAACTTCAAGATTGTTCAAAGAAAACATATTCGTGAAATATATTCTTTCTATTTAAGAGATGATGTGACAATAGCATCTGCAGGAAAAAAGAATGTTTAACGAAAAAAAAAAGTATCAAAAGCGATATTTATTAGATGATATTAACAGCCTATATAAGAAATATCGTGAATATGGAGAGAAGTTATCCCATTCAACTTTAGCAAAATACAAATCATTCTATGTGATAATCCCTCAAAACGATATTCGAAATACATGTCGTTACATTTGATGCACAAATTTGGATTATATGGCCGTAAAATTAAAACAGCTTGGAGTAATTTTATCAAATAAACCTTCTGGCATTTCAAAAAGTACAGTTTGTGACAATAAATCAGAAACATGTATGTACAGTACATGTCATAAATGCAAATTAATACTGAAATTCAATTAAATCGTCAAGTGAAATATATGTTATGGGAGCGTCAAATAAAACATCTGGTACAAAAAGATTCGGTAATTACAAAACCAAAAAAGTAATAACAAAGATAATTAAACAGAAAGTTTTACACGATATGGTACGGGACTTTAAAAAGTTAGTAGTGAAAATTAAAATACACGAATTCAATATATATAACCAATACACAGCATATAAAGGCTGTATCGATGGCCTAAATGACAATGAAGTAGCAATACCCATAGACTTCTCCGAAAATTATGCATGTAAAATGAATGCAGAAGTACAAGGTATGCATTTTGGTGGCAGTCGAAACTTTATAACGCTTCAAACAGGTATTATGTATGTGTAAGGAAAATGTCCCGAAAAGACCAAAAAAATATCGTTTTGTACAATATCCGATATCAATGATCACAGTCCGGGAGCGATATGGGCTCACTTAAGTTCAATATTAGAAATACTAAAGGGATCGAAAACTATATATCATTTCTTTTCTGATGGACTCTCACCTCAATATAGACAGAAAAAGATCTTTCTCTTATTTTCTAAAAATATGCAGAGAGCCACCTGGAATTTATTTGAAACCGGGGATAGCAAAGGTGTTGCAGACGGCATCGGCGGAGTTTTAAAAAGAACTGCTGATAGATTGGTTGCGCAAAATCATGATATCACAGATGGTCTTCAATTTATGAACATACTAAAAGACCATACGACAATTAAGTTATTTTACATCGATAAAAAAGCAATTGAAGAATGGAACTCCAAAATACCTGAACAATTTCCCCCTTTAAAAGGTATTATATCTGTACATCAACTTTTTACTACTGTACCTGGAAAATTTATGTACAGAAATATAAGTTGCTATAAAATCTATGTAAAGAAAATCCGTGGCTTCTGCAATTGTTACAACCCGCAAGAATTTTCTGTTATTGAGGAAATTCAAACTTGCGAAGACTCTGTGCATTTACGAATACCTTCGACATCTGGCCCACAAAAAACTCAACAATCTTTAAAAATGAAACATAGAACATTTGTCGAGAATGATTCAACCTTCAGTAGTAGCAAATATTGAGATGACAAAAAATTCGGACTCTTGTGATGACATCGATTCTGATGAGGAAGATGGACAAATAGATTTGCAAGTTCCAGAACTTAGTGAATTAAAAACAGGAAATTTTGTATTGACTTCTTTTAAAGGAAGAAAGAGGAATTACTTTGTATGTATAATTGAAGGAATTCTAGAAAAGGAAATAAAGAGTACTGGAATGAGAGATGTAGATGGTGAAAAGAAAACATTTAGTATTAAGCAATCAAAAGTAAAGCAAAAAAAAAATGTAAGATATTCGTTACATAAGTTTCGACCAAGTTTTTAGCATCTTGCCTGGTCCAAATATTATGTTAAAAAGAGAAATAATATATGTATTACAAGTTTGACAAAAGTATCCATCAATGTACATAAATAAAAAAAATCTTATCTATCTAAAATTAATTCATTTGGCAATAATCAAATTAGAAAATTTTTATTTGCGACACAGTTGACGTTCCGTCATCTGCGTCACAATTTTGAGCGTAGTAGCTGTAATACGAAAACGAGACCTTATGGAATCAAAATAAATATGGAGATAAAATGAAGGTAGATAGGTAATTCAAAATTAGAAAGTACCTTTATTGTTACAAAATTTTATTGACGATTGTAATTTGTACACGTGCGCTTTCGCGTGTTGCCGCTGTTCTCCCTACTTCCAAGTTCCTTCCGATTTCCAATTCAGTGCAGAGACAACACGATGTGAAAGTGCACGCGCATTTCGTTTACGAAAAATCTCGCGGCGCAACATTAATAATATTTAGTACCACTGAGTATTTGAATATAGTGTTAATGTGACCTTAATATAGATACGATTCCGGTGATAAATATAATGAATTTTAGAACTTATGTTGCTTTTTCGTGATAATGTGATAGCAAAAATCATGGACAGGCATTCGATTTAGTTCGCATTGCTGCCAAAGCGTGCGCACAATCAAATGGCACTGATGACAGGGAGCACGATTTATTTTCCATTCTAAATTACTTGTTGTATTTTGTGATCCAGATTACTGTTTAAAAAAATTAATAATAGAGATTGAAATAGAACATTATGTTCTAATTCAGAAACAAGTGATGCGGTTCTGTTTATTTATACTAGATATTGATATGATTAATAATTTTGTGTTGTATGTACTAATTACTATTTAACCTAATTTAACATATCTTTCAGTTCGGTCGGCACATTTATTAGGTAATACCACATGCAATATCCCTTAACAATATCTTTCCATTTGTACTACCTACTGAGAGCATTCGTTTATTGCCGTTGTTTATAAGAAAGAAGCCGTTACTCAAGATGTAATCAGAAATAAATTTTGTGTTCTGCAAAACATTATGGATAATACATAACTCGGCGTTACAAATATTGATCAATTCATGTAAAAAAAATGCATTTGATAGAGATTACTTTGCCATAATCAATGTGATCATTGTAATTTAAATTAGTGCTCATTAAAAACTATAAAGCCCCAAATTTTACCATACGTCTCGGAGATGTATGCTAGAATATGGCACCCTCATACATACGCGATACAAAAAAACTGAAAATGGTCTGGTAAAATCTGGTTTGCCGTCTTCCTGACACAAAAAATGTCCTGTAGTTTACATTGCCGTATTAAGTGTTTGTGTACTCTGGCAACGTGCACAAAACATTTAACGGACTCCACTGCTACTGCGCCCCGATATAGCCAATCTTTTTTTATATAACACTTAAAGTTACGACATGGAAATAGGTTTAGCGCACCTCTAATTTGTCACGCATTTATATTATGTTATGTTATAGTTGATAAAATAAAATTCCGTAAAATAGTGAAAATTATACGAAAAAATACAAATTAACTTTTCATTACACGTCTATTAAAACTATAGTATGGAACACTTACTATGCAAATACGACTCGAACTGAATCGATAATTTTTTGGTCATCTTCCTATGATTTTTCAGTTCGCGATTTACATAATGAGATTTTTAAAATAATGAATGTCGAGAAAGTAGGAGAATTTTCATAGGCATTCAATTTACTTTAAACATAACGACACTCACCCAGTCTCACTTAACGTTTACACTAAAAAATGTAAATATGGGATTTTCCGTAACGTGGAAAACAATTTAATATTCATATTTGTAATCATTTCACGAAGCACGTAGACAACCCACGAAATTCTCACATATGGCTGATCTCCACAGAGATCGGGGTCGCGACGCGCCGGGGCAACCGCCTTTTCAGCCTGCCCACGCGGCGAGCACACCGCGGCGTACGTAATAACATTAAATGTGATAAACATCTCACTAGAAAAAAAAAACTGTGGGAATTTCACTAAATAACATGTGACAACCGGAGAAAAACGTCTCTACGTAACACGTAATGACTTGACATTTAAGTCAAATACATAACAAAAAAAAAACGTACACGAAATATTAAACACATATAATAAAAAATTAAAGTAATACATATTTTATGAATTAAAAGTTGCTTTATTCATGAACACCACAAGGTAAAACAGTTATTCTAAGACCTTAATATAAATCATTCGGCTTCCACATAACCCAACGCTATCAGAAAACAAGAGCTCGTCAAACATTAACATCTCATGGCATAAATAGATGCAGCAGCGTTGTAATCAAGCATCTCTAATAGAAAGGTGAGAAAGCACAACATATTTATTAATTTAATGGAATATCAGCAATTAGGGCTCCAGATAACATCTGTTACGCTGACAAGGTGCAAACGAGCGTCGGCGCCGGATACGTACCAAAATAAAACAATGACGTCGATGAATTACCATAGAGAATGAGCGGAACGGACGGATTAAGTGAAATACAATCAAACAATGAGCCGCCGGTGGGCGATGAATTTAAAAGATATTTAGAGTTAACTCTGCATAAGGCTAAGAGAATTATAGTGTAGAAGAAGTATTTAGCAACGCGAAATATTTCAGTTTCAAAATTTTCATCCTTGAGGAAAAAAGCATTTATGAACAAAATGTGAGATCTTTCTTAATTTTAATAATAAGAGTATTAACAGCAACTACATAGTTAACAGTAAATTGTTTTCTAACACATAGGCAGAGATGATGGTGATGACACTTTTTCATACCAACTCATGTGCCGTAAATCAGATTTAGATCTAGTGTTGTAATACTGGCTATTCAAAGTCTCGTCATGATAAACGATAAATGCTACCATTTTTCTATGAAGTATGTATACTTTCTAGGAACGGTTGTGAAGATGAGTGGTTTACACGACGATGTGTCGGCGGCGGCGACGACGCTGACTCAGCAGAGGAGCGCTCCCGCGCCGCGACGTACCGCGGCCACCATTAACGCGGCAACTTATCATTAGACCGACTCGCGCGCACTTCGCGGAACGGGAGTCGAAACCCGCGAGTCATCCCGCCGCAGCCGCGCCACCGGCCACTCGCCGACCGTGATCAATTAATGAGCTCCAAGGAAACCCACTACAATTTTGATAGCGCTGGAAATTACACGGTAGCCGACGATTTCACTATATTCGATTAGATAAGTATCTTTTCGAAGAAATGTAAGTACTTAGCTAGGTCGTTAAGTCCATTCAAATAAATTTATCAAAAAGATTTTTTTTACACTATCTATATACAAACCTCACAGAAAAGAAACACAATATTAAAGGGAACAATCACATTAATTCCATTTTTTCATAAATGACGTTAAACGTTCGTTTTAATTATAATTTTTGAAAAACTTTTATAAAAAATAAATACCACACAAATTGAAAGTTAGTGTCACAAGGTTGACGTAACTATGCCAATAGGCAGTCGACGAATTCTCCAACCTCATTGTGCTGTCATCGACTTAACTGACAGTACGAAAATAATCCACAAGAATTTATTTGAATATCCACACACAATTGCGACCAAAGTGCTGACGAGTCAATGATACCATCACGTCTAATATTCGGCATCACATGCAATTAAACCCATTCTAACTGTATAGTCAGTGTATAATAAATAACTGTATAACACATTATATATTGTAATTAAACGTGCTATAATAATGACCTACAAATTTTTGTAATGATCTATACTGAAAAGGTGTAAGATAAAAGTTGGAAACTGTATAAACCTACAAGTATTATATATAGGTTTATATGCTCAACCAAAAAAATTCGTTTACATAAAACTATTATTTAGATATAGATAATATTTATATAGCATTTACAGTAGTATATATACACTTTCCAATTAAAATAATTAATTATAGAATTCGTGTCGAGCGTTAGATGTCCTCTGTCGGATTATATCCGACGGTGGACGTCTAACCAAGCGTTAGACGTCCACCGTGTCAAGACACGAACGAACGATTGAAGAAAATATTATTTGCGCAACGAAACAATAATAATAATAATAATGATATCGTAATATTAAAATAATAATACCGCTGCGTTATTGATAAAGATAAAACATTTAATAGGTGTTCATTTTCCTCATAAGATTCAGTAAAAATACCTTATCGTTCTTTCGATTTCTCAAACGAATCGCAATTAATTTCATTTATTAATGATGCTGAACAAGTCTATACCACATAGCCTGAAAATATCCAATGCTTTGTGTGAAGTTTCCAGGGTATTAAGCCCGCGTTGCGTTCTTCGTAGTCTGTACGCTGCATTAGCGCAGCGTACAGACTACTAACTGAGAGGATATACCTGTTCTCAACAGTGAGATGTAGTATGTGCTGTAAAAGTAACAACCACATAATCACTGCCATATGTAATATGATAATTTTTACATTTTCCTTAAAAAAAAATTGAAAAAAATGAGTTCCATTCTTAGAGTTAAATTATACGAGGAGCCAAATCGAGTGTTAACAAAAATTGAAATTGTTATTTATTCCTTCGCGCAACATATTCACGCATCATAATAATACAATAAATACGTGTATTTTTCTTCCATTGCTGATTTATGGTTATTTTATTTTGAACCTACATTTGTTACGTTTTCGACGTATACAATGTTAAAAAATTTTTTGCGTTGTTGTCAATCGTTCAATGTGCAGTTTTGGAATTTCAAAATTTTACTGTGTAACATGATTCATATAACTAAAATTAAATTTATAAATAATTTTGGATAAAAATAAATAAGTATATACGTGTTTGCAGTATTATAAGAGATGTCTTTATATATCACCTTTGCTTATTGAACATACTCCAAGAAATTAGTTTTAAGGAGAAAATTATAGCCGCGCGTCGGGCTGACACGCACCATTTTTTTTATTTGTATTAGATTTTTAAAAAGTATTGTAATTTATATACATTGTAGTGTCTATATACGATACATACATAGTATATATACATAAGTACACATTGTTTTGAGAAAACGCATCACAGATCACTTGGGCTTACAAAGTTTTCTAATTGTAAAAATATATTTTACAAAAATTAATATGGTAAAATGTCGTCCACAACAAGAATGATTGTGTAACTAAAACACAGCTAACTGAAAATAATGAAAAATATATTTACAGTTGTTAAATGCAAAATATTGCTTTTGCATGCAATAAAATAGGGTTCATACATACCATTACTTTACATAAGCTGTACGACAAAGCTCTAGTCTTGTGAAGCAATGAAACCATTTTTTAATTAACATCAAGCTTTTATAACTCAAAAATACTCTTTTCTTTACAATTCTATCTATATGTATTATAATAACACTTGTAACTACTAAGAATGTTGAATTCACACCCAGAGCAAAAATTATTGAGGATTAGCTTAGTTCCTTTAGGACTATCTAAGTCTCCATTTTTCCTTTAATCTTTAAATTGATTAAATATAAAATTACAATTGTCTGCTGTTTCTACTGTTGTTATTTGCATACATAACAATTTTGACGATTAATCGTAATAAAATATTAGAAAAAGTAATGTCCAAGGAATATTTGAAAAATGACATCCTCCATTAACTTTTTATAAAATTGTGTGACTCGAGTCGTATTTTTCTTGTAAAATACATTAATCAATATAATAAAACAATCTCTATTTTATTCTATTTATTAATGTATTAATTATTATGGTGATTATTTAAATACATATTAATTATTGCCGCAAAACAAAAAAGACACTTTTTTATTTTATAGTTGATACAAGTATCTCACTTTTAAAATGAAAAGGGTACATAATATAAGGGTATAATTGAGAATTTCGAAGTTTACATCCTCAAAAATCCCTATTAATATATTTAGGAATGTCAAGCGTCAGCAATTTGTTTATTTTTGTTCGACACGAATATTATTTAAGCAAACGACTGAATTTTTCAGCGTGGCTTAACTTTGACCAAAGCGGAATTACTTTTGTTTGTTTTTCTTGCACGTGTAAATTATTAAACTAAAAGCCAACTAAAAAAACCTAACATTTATCTTACAAGCATCTCTGATAAAAACATAAGGTTTTACTTCTATTAATTTCTGACATTGTATTTACTTATTCATTCCTGTTCAATGTCCTAATCTGTTATACATATACATCCAAACCTAATGTGAGCCCAAAAACAATGTGCTTGCTGTCCCCTAAGGATTTTCACGATGTATTGTTAAGTTTTCTTAGTTACTGTATAAATACCATAAAATTATGGTGTACATAGTAAAACCATGAGCTAAACATAAAACCATGTGTCTACCGTTAAGACATTAAAAAGTGCTGACGTTTTACTTCAGTGTCATTTTCAAGCTTGACGTAGTGATCTTAATCCGATGTAATCAAGAGAAAGAAGATGAAAATATCAAATTTCTAGGCAGAAAATGCATTTTAAGGTTAAAGCACCTCAAAGTGCATTTTTTGCAATTCGACGTGCAAAGTTCGAGTAAAATAAAGTAATTCGCTATTTGATATCTAAACTTCAATAATTTCTTAGAATAATTCCTTTCATTATTTAGACAAAAACAATGTACACAAAAAGAATAGCAAAAGCAATAAATTTGTTCATACAACATACGCTGCGAAATCACTATATGAACGATTTTAATGATATTAATTAACTTTCATTATACTACACACCATTATTGGCACTCATTATTTTTAGATTGGAATTTATTGACAGTTCTATTTAGGCCAAGTCAGGAATAATTATCTATATATATGATTCATCCAAAATAAAACTACAAACTCACAAAAGGGTGGTGAACGAATAGCATTACAGGAGGGGAAGCAGTGCATTTATAAAGGTGGTGGGGAAACATTTAATTATCCGAGAACGGAAACGCGAGGCGGGGTCGAGCTAACTCCACCCGCGGATACATGATCAACATGGCCGCCGTCCTAAAACTGCAACTAAGTTTTTTCATATTCTTACTCGTCAAAAAGTGAATAACATACTAATATCATGTTGTCTATTCTCAAATAGTCTCAAGAAAGAAATCCATACAAACAAAATTAAGTATCGTAACTTTAGTAAGCTTAATAAGCTTCGTAACATGGTGTAGATGTGTTCATTTCTATAAAAGAAATGTAGTAATATTGTAACTACAATACTAACAATTTGTCTATTGTAAAGTAAATATTGCGCACAATGTTTCTATTATGCTCGTTCACAAAAAGTACACATTGAACTCGTTGAACTCTTTTGTACTAAGTTCATATAGAAAAGAAATATCTTTCACTTAGACATTTTGAAATTGGCCCTCATAAATAACGTCCCAAAAAAGAAAGATCAAACCGTTTTGGGAATAAATTGGGTTATTAAAGAGCACATGAGATATTTAATTATAGCTGATTCCATCGTCGGGGCTTGCGAGACTTGCGTGACACAGTCAGCAGCGGGCCCAATTTAAGGATCCAAGTACACTCATGAGCTTAATCCGTTAAATAAAAAAATGAAGTAAGATAGTTGAATACGTAAAATGATTTCGATTAAAGAATTTTTTTTTAATTGAAAATATAACTGTAATTATTTTTTGTAGAAATACTTTGTATACATCTAATTCTACTTTAACGGCGAGTTTCACTAAAAGAGAAAAATTCTAATTGCTAAATTTAATATAAGACTTGACAGATAACATAGTCTGTGAAATCTTATGGCTAACGTTTACAATTTGTGTTTTTGGAAAGCAGTTCCTTAACGCGGCTATCAGGAATCAACTGGTAGAAATCGTAATATAATGCTTTGCCCAATTCCGACCTCAACCTCAACTTAATTACAAGCAAAATAATCGTGAATATTAGCATCCGTTTAATCATACACTTACCTCGTTTTATCATCCGTCTGATAAATATAATAATAATAATATTAAAATTTATTTATTTATGAAAAGCAAGAAATTATATTCCACAAGGCATTGAAAAAGGAAGACATTAAAATTCACTTTGTGACTGTTAAGCATCATAAAATACATAGACCGACAGATTTCTCCCTGTGATTTGTATTTGTAATGTCATTTATATAAGTTCACTATTGTCACAGATATTTTTTGTGCAAACTATACAAATACATTCTGTAAGTGATGGTTCAAAAGCGACGACAAACGCGTGCACGCATATATTGGCGTGGCGAGGCTGCCTCCCGCGCGCCGATTAAAAGTCGAGTTACCCACGTAATGAAATGAGATAAATCAGCGACGTCACGCACTCGCTCACGGGCATTTAGTTAAAAAAAATAAAATAAGCTTTATAAATAAATTACGTTATACATGATAAACGGAAAATACATTATATATTAAGAAAATCGTTCAAGGGACATTTTCATAGAAATTAAGTAATTTTTAATATAAAATAACTTTTCCATTAAAAACTTTTCATGCAAAGAAAGTGATTAAGATCTTTCGTGGATTCAGAACTTATTCATTGTTTTGGAAATTCTACCACTTTCATTCTCAGGTAACTCAAAGTTTGGGGTAGTTTAAAAGAAATAAGCTTTACAATACATAATCGCATACGTTTATTATTGAGTCAAATATTACATACATAGATCATCAGAAATATATGCATTATCTAATTAAAATATTCCATCTTTTTTATTTATGTAGAAATCTCATTTACCTATAGAATATAAAACCTTTCACTGTAAAGGATTAAATACAGATATTATCAAACTTCCCAATTTTTATTACTTGTATCCAAAGCTTCAGTTTTTTGGAGTTACATGTAATATACTGATATTACACGTTACCCCAAAAAACTGAAACTACTACTAATAGATTCTGACCTATACTAAAATTTCTGATGATGTGATGAATAACGAAATCATTCTTTTGCTCGGTCGTTACATATAACCTCGGTGACTATACTCATATACCTACTATCATAAATATTTCAAATTTGAAATAGTATCCACATTGAAGTAGTAAAGGATGAAAAATATGTTAAATCTTTCAAGTTAATGTTAACTCGGAATTAGCGGAGGTACTATACTGTCTTCTTATTAAATGCCGCAGTCTACAGGTTGACAGTATTTGCTTAGAGACGAACTTTCTGATTTCAATTCCTAAATGATATGATATCGGATCTAGGTTCCTTCATCAACAAGAATATCGGTCGATTGACACGGCATAGTGAACAGTTAGAATAATTATAGAACTGTGAAACAAGCAATCTCGTTCAAGCATAGGCAACAAAATAGTTAACATTTATTAACCAAACTATCACGAGTAGTTTCAGAGATAAAAAACAATTTGCACGAATATCTAATGGACATTTTTTGTAGAAAATCATAATGTACAATTATTTCATAGGTCCATCGTAAACTACGACAACAAATAAACATTTGACTCTCCGCTTCCCAGTCGGGCCTCCTACGGCTTTAACTCGGAACAATAAATTTATCGACACTAATTGGTGGTTTTCTCTCATTTATCTGCTCATTACATCACAGTAGCGCGAATAAAATAAAATATGTGAGCGCGGCGCGCCGTGCGCCCTCGGCAGATCATTCGCATGCGATAAGCGTCGGTCAGCCACATCGTAAATTCAAAGGGCAGGCGCGGCCGAACTACAGCCTGATTGTGCGCCTTAATCAGAGGCGCCGAGTGCGAACACCGCCCCCCACCTGGCGCGGACCCGAACCGCCCGTAATATCTATCGCGATTGATATTGCGACAACTTCATAAATTAAATTTAGCCGCTGTTTGTGTCTCGTGATGGATATCATTAAAAACTTAAATAGCACATTATGTTCAACCAAAAATAGGGATTCAGCATAAAAAAAAATCGAACGAACATATATGAAATTTGTAAATGCGTTGTGAATAAATAAATAAATGTTAAGTATAAAGTAATAACTATTTTTCTTTTTGGTATATAGCAACTCAATGAAAAATTCCTGTGAAAGTATTGCTTTTCTATTCTCTTTCACTATACACGCAAAAGGTATGATCTTTTTATAGTGTAAAGAATTGCGTGATAGATAATTACATACCTTTTTGAATTACATTTCAAATGAATATGATCCCCTCAAACAAAAAACCCGTTACTAAATTGTTTTGACAAAAGAGCACAAGTTCGATTCAACATTAGATTCTTTGAGAAAAAAAAAAACGAAACTTAAAATATTAACTGGTATTTTAGGTTTAGGCAAAAAATTGGTTGCCTGTAAAGTCGGTATACGGGCGAAAGTTTTACGTGACAACGACTTTGAATGGTAAAATCATTTTAATGTGAATATTCATTCGTATAGTAGGAAGAAGGATGAAATAATAGTAACAATTTAAAACATTTATTTATACAAAGAATTATATTTAAAACATTAATTTATACAAAGAATCTCGCACTGAATTTCATATTAACAAAATTTTATTTTTACCTTTACACATACATACGTATTTATATACAAATATACATACAATAACTTGCAATACATTTGCAAGCTATGCACTAATTCTCTAGTGCGCGCGCAGACCGATCATAGTTGAGTGGGAGAGACGCAGGCATTCGGCGGGCCTCTCGTTCGGTGACTCATCGTAACGTTACCGAGCGTTACACTTTTCATAAGTGACTCCCAGCCGCAACCTAATTTAAGACGTTGTCACGTCAAAACAGCGCATATGGAAGTGTTATTTAACGAAACAAACTGAGATTTTTTTCCCATATTTAACTGAAAACAATATTAATATTTTATCTATCAAATATATTTGTTATAATTATGTATACAATTTTCAACAACAAAGTTCGCGTTGAAATGCAATTTACACATTTCTTCTATAAATCTATAACTAATTAATCAACAAAAAGCAAGCCGTCAGTATCGTTTTTTCGAAATTAAGTAATCTTTTGATTTTCATATTTCATTAAATTGTATTTTGATGTTATAAAAAATGAAAAAAAACACGTGTGGCACTCGGGGACTGCCGCGGTAAAGCTATTGCATAATATTTTTTATCAACTTATGCAATTATAATTATTTATTTATTTTATTTATGCATTATTTTTTTTGAGGAGGTGCCCTAACGCCGAAACTCTAAGCAGGCATAAGTCACCAGATTACGGGGCGAAGAGGGGGATTACGCATGTGCAGTAACGCCGATACAAACAATGCCACCTAGAGGCGAGTTGCTGAACTAAAGAGACAAGCGTGATATTTCAAAAAAGTCATTAAAAGTTCTGCTATTCATCGATAGATGGCAAAAGTAAAAAGTATCGCTGTGCCGGTCGGAGTGGGGGGTGTTAGGTTATTTTCATTACGGAATTTCTGGATTCGGTCTCCACGCTCAAGGCCCGAGATAGAAGCTATGCAATAGCTTAAAAAATCTCATTAAAATTTTCCGAGAAGGTGTAATATTACTAATATTTCCATATGGAAAGCTTTATGGATTTCTATTTTAGATTAAAACTGTATTTTACATAGGCGTGTCGTTTGCGCGGCTGATTTTCATTACAATCTTCTACAAACATAATATTTATCAATAAAAACAATAATTGTAAATTATCGGTCAGTAACCAGTAAATTATACTAGAATAGGAATGCCAATCTTAAGGAATGGAAAAAACCTTTTTCGTATTCCGTATAGAAATTAAAAATAATTTTTCATTACATTTTATTTACATTTAATTATAATATTTACATGGCATTTTACAGGTAGTGACATAATTCCATTTCTGCATAAATTTTGGGACTTGATCAAAAAGCGGCGACAAGTAGTTTCAACAGTTCTCTCTTGATGAACTAACCTAACACTACTTAAAGAATTCTGAAGAGACCGAAAGAGGTAATAATCTGAGGGTTCAAGGTCAGGGCTAGACGTTGAAAGCATTAACTTTTCTCAACCAAACTCTGTTAACCTTTTCTGAGTGGCTAAAGACGTGTGTGGTTCGACGTTATCATGGTGAAAAACCGCAGCCTTTCTGTTCATCGATTCCGGCCGCTTTTACTCTACTTCTTGATTGAATCTCATCAGCTGTTGGCAGTAGAAATCCGAATTTTTGCCCGGCGGTAAAAGCTCATGATGAATAACCCGTCCAATCCCACCATACACATAGCATCAACCTATTGTGAGTTACACCGGGTTTCACTATAGTATATAGAGCTTGCTTGCCTTTTGACCATAATCTTTTTCACACGTTCTTATCGCAGGTGATCCATTGTCCATCATCAGTGATCCATCTTTTCAAAAATGGTTCGGTTCATTACATTTTAATAGAAAATAGCAAATACGTAGAACATTCATTAGATTTCTTTCAGTGAGCTCGTATGTAACCCAAGTGTTGAACATTTTCGTAGATACAGATTTTTTTAAATGGATCGAAACTGTTTCGTGGTCAATCCCCAGCTCTTATGTCATAAGAATTAATATGCTGATCTTGCTCTATTTTCTCCAAAATAGCATCGACTTTATCCAACGGAGGTCGACCAAAGCGAGGTTCGTCTTTGACATCAAAATTACCGGACTGAAAACGCTTGAACCAGTTTTGTGCTACTATTACCGACACTGCGTTAAGTTCATAAACGTCACGAATTTCTTTCGTGGCTTATGTAGCATTTTCCCTTTGTTGTAATAAACCTTCAGAATTTATCAAATTTCTACGTTAGATTCACTCATCTTGGTGGACAGAAAAACAAAAAGAAACGCGGTGTCTGGCTACATATCGCTTTTCATTTTGTTTTTTTTTTAATGTCATCTATTTATTGATATCAAAACTAGCCAGATACAAACAGGACAGCCAAAGACATTTTACTGCAACTTTTTACTTATAAAATGCGAAAACATTTTTTCCCAACCCAATATTTACTTTTTTTAATCACACATATCACAAAATAATGTTTCGTTCATTTGAATAAACTACAATACAATAATAATTAAGTAATTTTGCATAAAATATTAAACATTGTATTTATTTTTTGGCTCATATGCAATGTTTTTACAAAATGATTTGCGTCACAACGAGTTCTTCTCTTTGCTTCATGCATATCAATATCAATGGGAACGTTAGGAGCACGACAACGCAAAAGAGCACTAAGGCTATATTAAGCACCGGTACGTTACGTCACATCATGTAAATTATTCACGGTAATTGTGCTCGAACAACGACATTGCTTCATCGGCATGATCCCTTCACATAATCACCGCTAAGTTAGTCAGTTACATGCTGATATTAATAAGTAAAACTGCACTTATATATTTATTATTTGTTTGCAATTCAACATCATTTCTAATCTTTTTTATTTTATTTGAACTGTATTGATTTTTTATATGGAATATTTAAATAAATAATTTTTCGATTTTACATATTTGAAAAATCATGTGTTAAATGTATAGTTGCTTATAAAGAAGTCAGTCGAAAAAGACAGTTATATGTATTGAAATAGATCACAAATGTAAGTCGTGTTACAAAACATATAAACCACCGTAAAGTGTCGCAAATAAAATATAGAGACTGGAACAAAAATAATGCGTATGCAAATTTCGCACGACTCCCAGACTCGTGACGTAATGGAGTCTTCAATAGATGTAGATGTAAAATCAAATGAAGTACGTATACCTACTTCGCAAATTAATTGTATTGGTCTCAATTACATAAATCATTACTAGCATGCGATAAGCGTAATTATTATGCAACTCTCGTTTATACTGACATATTAATCAATGAGGGTTTTAGTGTAATTTTTGGTAGTAAAATTTTACTCCTAAACAATATACGGCATACAGTCAACGAACCAGAACAATGCTGTCGCTTGTCAAGCGACGGGTCATGGTAATTAGAGTTGCACAAATGCAGCCTATATTTTAGCGAACATTAACTGGTTCCGTCAGCGTGAAACCAGGTTTGCATTAGTAAGTTTATCGAATGAACGACAGCTGTGACTAACCCGATTATCGAATACTGTCGTCATATCGCTGCCGGGTCGGCGAGTCCGCAACGTTGTCGGACTCAACTGAAAATTCTCACCTTGACGTACAGACAGTCGATCCGGACCCGCTCTCTGTTTAGTAGCGTCTACTGGAATATCGTTTTTAGATTGCTACGTAACTTGACTAAATAACAATCAACATTCTTAGTAGAACATACAATCGCAATCGTCATTCTCAACTAACGGCTTTCTATGTGAATAATAAATAGATCTAGGTATACACATCGGTTTTCTTTCAAAAATTCAGACTGATTGTGATAGATGGTCCGCTGCGAAGCGATTACGGAAACGAGTGAAATGAAGAAAATTCCCCTTAGAGCCGAGTCGTAAGCGGAAACGTTAGCAGACTACCGGCAATATGTTACGGCCCCCGCCTGTGCAGGCGAAAATTGCATTAACATTTTTCGACAGTCACCTAGCCTTCGGGACGATGACAGGGACGTTTAGTCTCTGCATTGACAGTGAAAAATTACGATTTGTTTGTCGAGCCGCGACGATAGGACGCGACCCGCGGCAGTTGGGCAAAGCGGTGCGGGCGAGCGCTAGTAGTTCTTAACGTATCGTCGCCGATCGAGGTCGTCGCCGAATGAAATCACTCTTCACTATCTACGATACAGTTTGTAGTTGTGCAAGAATCGATTAGTCATGGCAATAAACCAGTATTAGTTTTGCAACATGTATTTAAAATTATGTAGCATGTAGAAATTTCTACGTAAACAAGTTGTTGAATGCAATTTAGAAAAAGTAGTTAGTTAGTTTGATGTGTAAATAGAATTCCCAAAACTTTTCTAGGACAAAGAGAATTTGAAACTTCTTAGCTTATATGTTGTTGCGTCCAGTTTTAATCATCCCACGGCAAAGGATATCTCGCACATTTCTTTTATTTCAGACTGAGGGGCCATGTTGTATGTACAAGTGCAAATCGAGAAATACTAACGATTTTGAAACAATACGGTGAAGTCATGCGACACCGAGGACTTAACATCGTCTATGAGGCGCGGAACACGACAAATCTGACTAAAGTTAAAGACTCGTTAGTAAACGCGCCCTTGGTCACAATTCGAAACCAATCGATTTGCTACGAAGGCATCATTTTCGATCAGTCCGTTTTCACTACCACTCTTAATTTTTACAAAACTTACATTAAAATGTAACGTATTTACTCATACACAATTATTTTGACGTGACAACGTCTTAAATTAGTTGCGGCTGGAGTCACTTATGAAAAGTGTAACGCTCGGTAACGTTACGATGAGTCACCGAACGAGAGGCCGCCGAATGCCTTGCGCCTCTCCACTCAACTATGATCGGTCTGCCGCGCGCGCAGCACTAGAGAATTAGTGCATAGCTTGCAAATGTATTGCAAGTTATTGTATGTATATTTGTATATAAATAATGTATGTGTAAAGGTAAAATAAAATTTTGTTAATATGAAATTCAGTGCGAGATTCTTTGTATAAATTAATGTTTTAAATATAATTCTTTGTATAAATAAATGTTTTAAATTGTTACTATTATTTCATCCTTCTTCCTACTATACGAATGAATATTCACATTAAAATGATTTTACCATTCAAAGTCGTTGTCACGTAAAACTTTCGCCCGTATACCGACTTTACAGGCAACCAATTTTTTTTGGGTAATTACTCATATTTAAAATAACATTTAATATAACATTCTAAGAATAAAAAAATATATATTAAGCCATACTAATTGGAAACCGAAAGAAACCTAATTAACGAATTTTATCTAAGAGTATTGAACAATTTACAACTGTAATTATTGAATCTACTTAGGTCTTACGTTAAACTAGCGAATAAACACATAAAGCATTGTGCCTAATGTGTTCCGTCGAACCGCCTTACATGCAAATCAAGTCACGGTTCAGCCTAAATTACGGAGCTTGCAACTACTGGCAACCGGCGAAACGAAACTATGTAATGAGACGAATTATCTTTACTGAGACATGACACCGCTGCAATCACGTCGCAATTTGTGGCTTTCGGCAATTTTTGGTAAAACACAGATATTAAAAATAGATTTACCGGTGGTGAGATTGACGAAGAACCTAATGATAGTGGTTTCTACGAAAGACAAAGTCGAGATCGCAAATAAAAACAATAATCGCGCGATATATAAAATGCGAAATCGTGAATAAATATTAATTTTTATTACAATATATTTGAATTTAAGTTTTATTTTGTACAATTCCTAAAAAAATTAGGGTATCAATGCAAAAATTTCATTATAATTGTCCGATTTTAAAATATATAGATATATACATACATATTTTAGATATAATACATTTCTTGAGTATTATTCAATAAGAGGTAAATTAAAAAGGAAAAAATTTGGATTAAGTATGCATGGCCGGACTTACTGTTCACAAAATTAATCACAAAACTAAAGAGTTTAAAGAATGAGTAGCTTAAAAAGTAAGCTAAAAGAAATATGAATAGCCTAAAAGTTGAAAAGTAGCAGCTAAAAAGCCTGTGAAAAATAAATACGACGCTTGCCTGCAATTTGCAACCCGCCGCTGACATGAAATATGCTCGTCTACTACGAATCCTTATCACACAGTTTGAATTTTGATTCGGGAGATGTCGATCGACGAGATCATTGACACATATTGATCATCTAAACAAAGGTTAATACTACGATATAATTGTCCAATTTTTTAATTTAATTTTTACGCTCACGCTTATTTCCCAAAGGTGTAGGCGGAGAGTATAAATTTCCACATGGTATTTCTTGTACATATCTCACTTCACTGATATCCATTAATCTTTTCATGCAATTTTGGTCGTTTTTTAATATGCCATTAATTTGGTTTGCGATTTTCTAGGGCGACCCTTGTTGAATCTATCTAGGATTGCATACATTTGCTCTATATATTTATTTTCTCATTCTACTTTCAGTCATCCTTTCTAGATGGTAAAACCATCGCAAAATACCTTTTTCTACTCTAATAACTACATCTTCGTTCAAACCATACCGCTTTCTCACATAACTTGTTCTACATCTAATCCACCTTATCAATAATTCAGCGGTGGGTTGCACATTACTCCATTTTGTAGACAAATTTCTAATTATAAACCACATCGAAGTAAAACTACACAATCGAAATAAAAATCAAAACAAAAGATGGCTATGACAAGATATTCACTGGTAATTTCCAGACAAAATAAAGGAAATTTAAACATAGTAGTTAAGTTTTGTCAATAGTTGAGTCAACCCTAAAAGTGCTACGTGGTTTTGAGTAATAATGTATAAGAACTCGGAAAGCTCTAAAAAAAATATTGCACACATTTTGAAGATTTTCGTACCCGACAAATTGGTTGAGTCTTTGGAATTTCCAAATTTAAGCTTAAAATTACCAGTATTCTCCATCAAAACTATCAGAAGTACAAAAAATGAATAAACTATCATTTTCCGAATATTTCATGAAAAATATATTCTGAACTAATGAACCGATTTAAACAGGGCTTGCGATTATTATACATTCATATATGACTAACGTGAACATTTAAATGATGAAATTGGCATTGACATGGATGAAAGTAAAAAAGCAGAGAAAGTTGTTACATATGATAAAGTGTGATAAGAAATATTGAAGGAAAGCAGAGATGTACTTTGTCTTTTATCCTTTTAGTATTTTTCTAAAAACATTTATTTTAAAACTGTAGCTTATTGTATCGTACACACAACGCTGCCTTTGTGCTTGCCTACAGTAGATGTCAGAGAGCGGCGGCAGCGCAGTGCGGTATCGACGAATGCCCGCGCAAATGCCAGCAGCGTTATGAAACAGCCGCGGGCCCCAGAACGCTGCGCCGCCGCCGGCGCGTGGCGCTGCGACTGAATTACCGCCATTAGATCGCAGTCGTTCCTTAGCCGCACACAATGTGTCACCGTGCTCTACTTTCGCAGACGCCGTCGTGAGAACATTAAGGGGGAACTCTAATTATAATACAATTACTAATGTCACGAAAATCCAAAAAAAGTAGCATTCTCGAATGTTATGCACGCCAGTGACCTTTTTGCATACGTTAGATAATAATTCGGCAAATATGATATTTTCTTACTGCTAGTATATACAACCACAGAATAGTTCCAAAGGAGTGGAAAATATACATACACGTTTATATCATTTTAAGTGAAACACCAAAAAAAAAAGTATCTAAATATTCGATATATACTAAAAATGTAATTCAATGTTAAGAGCGGAAAAATACGGTTTTCCAAAAACATATCATAAATATTTTTTTTTTTTTTTTTTGCAAAAATAAGTTGTACATAAAAATCTTGAATATGACCTTTCGACAAATTACGTTCCTTCAAGTTCATAAGAAATGGTTTGACAGCCACTTGAATTTCAAATTATATCTAAAGTATTTTACCAGTTTGGCAATATTTTAATATATTTTGAATGGACTACCATGTGTACATATTAAAATTCTTTTATTATAAAAAGAACAGTTCTTTTATAACATAATCCAACATAAGTTTATTTTAACAACATTAATTAGTTTAACATTCCCACATCGTGAAAGGTGCAGGAAGAGTAATATCAAAGAGCGGTATGGTTTTCCAATCTACAGAGAGAATGTGTGTAATGGAAAGGTTGGCAACGGTCGCTCTAGAAAATTCTATGGGACCAAATTGGTGGCATATCAAAAAAGGGCCTAATTTTAAGCGCCCGAAACCGACGACTTTTCGTGATAAGATTGATAGATGTCATGTGAAGCGAGATAGATATGCAAAGACCTCAACATGTGGAAAATCAATTGTCTTTGTATCCCCTTCAAGGGAATAAGCGCAAGTATATATTATTACGATAATTATTTCTTTATAAATAAAAATTTAGAATATTTTAATCACTATCAACATCTCCTTCAAACTTTCATACATCACTTAGATTATAAGATATCCTTGCCATCGCTCATAAAAAAAACCATAAGAAAAAAATATAGTTTAAAATAATTATAATATTTTATTGATTTTAAAAACAGTCTTATTTACTTACTGAATATTTTTTTTATAAGTGACACTGTAGCTAAAAAAGTTTCGACAAACCCACGTTATTTATTTGGATACATAAAAAAACAATACATAATAAGTTTACAATATACACATCACTAACAATCTAAAATAATATTACCAAAGAAGTTAATTATAAAAAAAAATATTATGCATATCTATCGTAATAGAGTAACTTTAAGAAACAAACAAACACTTAAATTTATGCCGTGAACGGACCAATTTTAGTGAACAGTCCACCTACTAAGTGCTACCATAAAACGTGATTTACGCAAACTGCTGAATGTTCGAATGTTTATAGCAACAACAGAATTACCCAACATCGATCATGCCAGATGATATAAATAACAGAATTAAGCTTTAGCTGAATGTTATCTTGTACATGTACACAAGCGCGCAAAACGAAGCATCGTAGCAAATTGCGAGCAGTCACCGTGAGCATACAAAATCGTACGATATAATACCGCTCTTTTCAAGTATAATCTGTTTATGGCTGAAATACAAAATTATCTCCCGAACATATGAGTTTCCTAGAAAGCAATCAATCATCACGACTGAAGGGGCGCTGGAAGCTGCGAACGCAAAATCGACGCGAAAGGGACTCTTAGAGAGGACGCTTCATATCAATCATGGATTTTCCGATGATCCATCACGAATTTGCAATGAAAAAATACAGGTCGGTTGCGCTTCACTCGTAAATATGTAAGCTACGATACAGCTGATTTTTTTGATTTAATTATTAAATGTAGTTATATGGATACATATGGACGGAGAATGATATGACGGAAAGTATCTTTTCAGGTATTTTAATAGTGTGAAGAACTATATACACGATATATATACATATATGGCGTCAATTTCTAGCTTAATAATAGACATATACATTATTAAGCCAAAATTGAATAACAAGACATCATTATTACCTGATAACGCACACCCCAACAATGAGTGGGCAAATCTATGTACAGACAATGCAAAATTCTAAATACAAGAATTAATGTATTAATACACAATATGGGTAATTCCATAAACTTTGAATGAAAAACAAATAGATCGACGCGTTGAGAAATTTCACCCAAGACATAAAATGTATGACCCAATTATTATTTACACCATAAATATCCCCACAACAGTTTAAAATGTCTTTTGAATATCTATCAACAGAATCAAATTTACTTAGCTATTAACGGTTCATAACTAAAGTTCAAAACATTAAATAGCAGATCCAACAGTCCTAGCATTGTGAAACAACCACATACACAAGAGTCTACTGATCCCTATCCTCAGCGTTGCCGGCGAAGGCAATATTACGGCAAGATGGGAATTCACTAAATTTGAGAATCATTCATGAGCACGATACATAGACGTGGGAACGCATCCGCGGAGACATCAGCTTTGCAAAGGTTTATTTAAATATTTATAAGATGTAAATAGTGAGAATACAAAAATATAAAATAAACTCCTGCGTCTCTAAAGAATCGGCGATGCAGGTACCAGAAATAAAATGTTAGTTCTTATCGATGCCGTTTCTGTCGACATGAGGCCTGACGCATACGAATAATCCGGAACTGCGCGCGCCTCCGAAATTAAAGACTAGCTGCCCATTTGTACGGGCGTCAGATCCAACGTGACCATAATAAAGTACTACCTTGCTATCATGAACATGCGGTGCAGCTAGAATGAAATATTAACTCCCGCGATAACGATATACGTCGTAGCACCAGACCATATTTTCTAAATTTATTGAATTAATAAAGCTTGATTCACACGCAATAAAGGTGGTATTCCTACTACATGCAAATAGAAAAAAAAACTGTATTTTAATTTAAAAAAAAATTCTGATCGCAAACTTGCTAGCCGCTATCTTACCTAGCTTTCTATACTTTATTCTGCTATTTATAGCTTAAAATAAAAATATGGCGTTTCAGCCTGCTTTATAATTTCATTGCTATCAATAATTTGAAAAACTATTAAGAAAAACTACTGCTCAGTTTACAAAATATTAAAATTAGTCATCGACAATGCTTCCAAAAATATATCATGAAAATGTATCTGAAATGTTCACATTCTCAATTTAGCAATTATTCCAAATGTTTCAAAGATTTTATGTCCACTCATGAAGGAAGTCGCATTTATCGAACTGGAATTGGTTTGATAACGTCTGATATGCCGTCTCCGCCAGAACACTAATAGCGTGTTGGCTCCCCTGCTTCCCTGCATTATACAGAGCTCCCGGGGATAGGAATGAATACGCATATGCAAACAAGCGGCCGAATGTAAGCGCCCACAACCAATTATAGCAATTTAATGCGAAGTTTGTGCGTCAATAGCACGCTTTGATCAAACAGCGGGAGCGCGGCCTAACTTGTAAATCTGTTTGACTTGCAGTCCCGCTTATTTGTCTCGCGTCAAACAGGTTCCTAATGAATAAATCAATTCGCTTTGCAACTATAGATTAATGAGAGAAGATTGCTTTTTTTTGGAGAGGACATAATAGAAGTACTTTTGTTCTTGCATCTGATATGTCAATGTAGTCGTATAAATGGCATAAACGAAATTTCTTAGAATTATAAATTTTATACAATCAAACAGTTTGTTCGTCGTATTAAAGTATGAAGTAATATACAACATTCTTGAATAAAGAATTATCTTTTTGGAAACTTTAAAGTCTCATTAAATGTTTGAACTGTACCCAATACTAACAATCAGTGTCTTTCTTTGATATAAATTTTACAATAAGAGAAAGATTGTTGATAAACTGACACAATCTTTGCCTTGCGACTTTGATTTGAATTATTATATACTCATAATTATACCACATTTTTCTAGCTCGTAAGGACGGTTTAAATATTGGATTTTTAAATTAATGTTATTTTATTTAAGAGGAATTGATGTGACGTTCATGAAAACAGCTGAGAAATTTGTCCTAAAAGTAACTTAGGCCAACTTCTCTTAGCGATATGTAGAGCGTTCGCATCGTTGATTAAAATAGCACTAATATAGTGCTATTATATTATTTGTAGTAATATATTATTAGTAGGTATATTAGCGAGTACACATTTCATTATCTTAAAATGTAAGATCGCAAACGGTTTTCTAGACAGGTTTAAAAAATTAAAAAATAGGATAATGCAGTTCATCTTTGTGTGACTAACAAATCACATAAACTATAAAAACGAATAAGAAATTTTTAAATTAAGGAAAAAACTTTTAGAAGTACATATACACGTAATAACTTTATCCTTGCTGTTGCTATACTTAAATCGTGTAAATTAATTTTATTTTATAGCGGAATCATAGTTTAATTACTTTTCAATAAAGAAATAAGACTTTTAAATGGTGTAAATTCGCCTAAGTTGTTATAAATTAATCTTGAATCGTTAAAGTGTCGGACAACATGTAATATTTTAAAGTATTTATAGAAATTTTATCAAATAGAGTTATACAAAACTAGATTATGCGCGTTGATCCACCCGCGTAAACAGAGAATAGATTTAATAATTTTATGCTCACGTTGAATCCATACTTACTAATTTTTTAGGTACTAAACGATTTATTAATAACGCTCAATAAATAATAATGGCCTACAGCAGTGATAAATACCTAATAAACTAACCGACTAGTTAATCGATTCTATGAACTAATGAAGCAGTCCACGCCATTATATTGCATTCAATAAATGGTTTATGGATCTGCGTGAATAAAACTGCAGTGCTTCGCTAGTCTCACAAGCGCCTATTGCATACGATTTTCAACACAAGGACGGAATTTTAATAAATGTTACCATTAAAAAGCCCCTGTTTCTCTTATTTGTTTATTTATTATTATTATAAATTCACGCTTATGTCCCACAAGCGTAGGAAACAGTTCTGCTGGTACGATCTTTGTTGCCTCACCGACATCCATCAATCTTTTCATAGTTCGTAGATTTCGGGTGCTTAATATTTAGCCTTTTTAAAAATATTACCTATTTGGTGTGTATAGAATTTTCTAGGAAGTTTCTCTTCTTTTACTCTGTATTACCATATCGTAACTAAATGAGACCACCGCGTTTTCTACGAACCAAAGGAAGGAGTTTGGGTTCAACGCGAAGGTATCGCGGTACATAAAAAAATACAATGTAATTTCTTAGTCGATTGTGGTTGTGGAGTATTTCATCTCCTTTTTTCATTCGCTGAAAAAATAAAAACACTTCAATATGGCTGATATTTTGAAAAATATTATATAATATGATAATATAGCACGATAATAAGGTCGTCTAACGTTGACAGGCACCTCTAAAAAACCTTTAGATTTCGAAGCAAAATCTTTAGCGTACAAATTGGTAACAAAATTTATAAAAACAGTACAAGGAAAGCTCAAGATTATTATTTTTTATTTTAAAGTGTATTTGATTTTATATATCCTATACACTCTGAAAATTTAAAATTAAATTATTCTATAGTATATAAATTTTTCCCGGATTTCTTTCACACGGTAAGGCACCGTTGAGGTCTCGTCCTCCACCTACAAGTTCAAAGTAAGTCTTTGCATTTTTTGCAATTACGTGAATTTACACACGATTTTTGTGGAAATTTACATACATGAACAACTATCGCTTCGAAGGAGCTCCCAATGAAAATTTCGAAGAATTCTTGACCAGTTTCGAGGCACTCACAAGAATAAGTCGATGCAACGATACCCAGAAAAAAGTCGCATAAAATTTATATATTGAAATTCCGATGCGCGATTTTCTAAGATTAACAAAAACTAGAATCAATACATTTGAATGTTATTGAATTATTGCGAAATAAATTTAATTGCGCGATAAATATTCTATTTTATTTTATAAACTTGTATAGAGTGAGAAGGATATTGCAGCGTTTTTTTTTTTGAGTTAATGGCATTAATTAAAAAAGAAGCAATTACATACGAAAATACTATTTTACGACATTCATTACAGAGCTCAATAAAATTTACAGGTTTTTTTTTGTGCGCAACGTTTCGATTCAGTGAAAAGCTTAACACCTTAGTGCTAGTACAACAAAAAAATTAAGGCAAGAACGCTATAGTTAAATATATTGTAGTGACCTCATCATATTAATATCTGCATCTGCCGGTACATTGGCAGATGCGGACGGTATGACGCAGAGAGAAGGCGCCTCCAGATACATGAGAAGTGACATCAACGACTGTAACGGCGATATATATTTCGAGTCGCAACCCCTTACTATATCACATGTAAATATAAGGGATGATCAAAAACAGACCTCATACTACCCAAACCCAAAAGGGCAGCAACAGTAAATGCGCAAAAGGAGAAAAAGGGGCACGTCGACCCTTAGAAAAGTAGAATGCCGGCGAACATGCACTCATGTGCAAATGGTCTTTAAGTAAATACAAGAAAATTAGTGTAAACTCGGCAAATGTAACGTGAGTAAATGTAGGATTAGCGAACAAAAGCGATATTATTAGAAGTACAAATAAGTTTCCGCCGTTTTTTTGTCAATAAAATAATATTTATTGTGAAAGAACGGTAATTTAATTTTAATCGAAGTATTGTCCATCACTAGCAACTACATTTTTCCCTTTTTCAGGCAGCGTTCGGATTCCAAGTCCGAAGAACTCTTTATCTTTTGAGGCAATCCACGAATCAACCCAATTTTTCTTATTTTCATATGACGTAAAACGCTGCTCTGACGGTAGAAGCATTATCTTGTAGAAGAATAATTTTGTCATGTTTGGAGTAGTATTGAGAGCGTTTTTACTTCAGAGCTCGGCTCAATCTCATCAATTGTGTTCGGTATAGAGTTTCAGTGATTGTTTCGCTTGGATTAAGCAACTCGTAATACACAACACCTATCTGATCCCACCAAATACACAACATGAGTTTTTTTCATGAATATTCGGTTTTACTGTGGATGTTGACGCGTGGCCAGGTAGTCCCCATGATTTTCTTCTTTTCAGATTATCATAACGTATCCACTTTTCATCAACAGTGACGATTCTATGTAAAAAAACTATTTTTTTTGTGCCTAGCTAGCAGCATTTCTTGAGATGAATATGAAAGTAGTACAAAAATTCAATAAAGTACATATAACCAAACAGTATACAAAACTGAGTTCTTTGATAAACAGGCCCTGTATATTAGGTACATGAAAAGTGAATAAAGAGGAAGAACACACAATTTGGTAGGACGTATATAGTCAGCAGAGGATAGATACAAGTAATTTGCCGGGCTGTAGATGGAGCAAATAGATTGGGTCTCGGTCCTAATTGCCGGCGCCACTCCTCGCTACAAAGGAGTCCTTTACTGTCAGCCGAGAGCGCGGCGCGGGCTGATAAAGTGAAGCAATCGAGCTATGCTAATGAGCCCCACCGGTCACCGGGGACAATTGGCTACCGACGGATGTAGCTTCATTCTCCTAGCCGGTTCGTCTTTTTTTTTACTTGAAATAAAGACCGCTCGAGGAATAAATATTAGGTCCTAAGTTTATCTTTAATTTGCATTCCCTTCCTTATTTCATTCAATTGAACAGAAATTCGCTAATTGTATTTGATAAATGAGCTGATTTAATTTATCTTGTAAGGTAATAATGATTTAAGTAAAACCCATTTAACTCTCTATAAAGGATAAGACGCAACACATATACGATTACTAACCGTAAAATACGAATACGAAATTGATTGCGTCGTGTGGCGAATGACATTTCAGTGTTGCAGGGCGGGCGCGGGGCGCAGGGCGTTTGCGGCACGCTCGAGCTGACATTTGAATAGGACCGACGCGGCGTGTACCAACAGCCGACAAGCAGCGACGAGAAGCGACAATGTACTCCAATCCCTAGCAGAGTTGCCATTGACAAGAAAATTCGCCATTATTTCTAATGGTCATCGTACGACACCTTATTTTTCAAAAGCTCGACGTGATGCCACATTGACATCCATGCCGCACACATGAACTGAATACCAGCCAATATCAGCCAATGTCAACTGTTCTCTCCGTGTGCAGATTGTTTAAGTGAAAAAGTAATAAGAGAAAACTCCATTTAACAACTCTACAATCAAAAGTTTAACTCTCAGTACAATCTATTGTCATGGCAATTTGATAAAAAAAAGATTTAAGTGGCAACAAACAATTTTGAGCAAACAACCATACATTATAATACCTTTAATAACAAGATATAACTGAAAGATTTAAAGTTCTGTATTCTTATATTACTGGTGCAATAATTATATAAAAAATGTTATAAAATAACACTGTGGCAATTTACTCGAATATGCGTAAAGCAATAATTCTAAAATATCGAGAGAAATATGTTTTTAATAATGTTGAAATTATAATGCATTACCATGAGAATATGAAAAAAAAGTGATGACAAAATAATAAACTTTTTGCACACTATTAGTACATGCCTCGACTGGGTACACTAACCTATGCAAATTCAAATGCAGCCTCTATTCTAGTCACTTGCGACTTCAAGATTCCTTCGTAGCTATGCAAGAGCTTCGCCAAACTGAGGAAAGTCAAAGGATTGTTCGTATACATTTGGATAAGAAATGAGCAACAAAGGGAGAACAAGTCTTTGTGTTAGCATTTAACGACTTTATTTTCATGATACGAAAATAATGTTCTGTATATCATTAACCATATCTTTTTTATGTTATAAATGTCTGTTTGTTCAAAGATCGCAGCCCATTAAAATTACTTTAATGCGACTTTAACGAGGCATTCGTTTTTTTCCAGCCCTTTAAGGGATATATTTTCCCCTGGAGCTTCGATCACATGTAATGTGTAGGATAGTTACTACGATTGATAGAATCAATATTACTTGCATATTTAAAATTACCTAAATGCAAGACGGAAATCAAATCTAATAATATACTCGCATCTCGCATCTATCTGTCTCACATGATAGCTTAGTAACTTTTCAAGAAAGTTGCCGATGCCTCACACACGTTTACCATATGGTTCACAGATCGAACTATACAAATGTCAGGAGAGAACAAAGAAATTATACGCATAAGAAATACTGGATGAGATATTTAAGTTATATTTTCATGAGTATATGTAATTAAAATCCAACCGAAATATTGCTTACGAGTACGATTCATGTACTATTCTACTAAATTACTTTATTACTACTACTGCCAAATTACAAAGTACGTTTGTGCCTAATACTAATTATTAAATTAAAATCATAAACATATAAAATATTTATAGGGTGTGTATACCCCCTATACATATTTTATATGTTTATGATTTTGATTATGATTATGATTGTTATATAATCTCGTATTTAAGTTTATATAACAATATTTATGGTATTTTCAAAAAAGTAAAATGAAATCCATTAATTTCGTAACAGTTTAAAAAATGCCAAACAATATGAATATATGATATTTATTTTAAATTCATGTTTTTAACCGCCAAGAAATTGAAAATTTTATTGAACTCTTTTTTATCAAGTATTTTATATAGATTTTAATCTGCACAATAACAAAATATAAATGACATAATGTTTCTACAGCATGATATACCTAACCCATTACAAATTGATTTCGTAGTTGAGATGCATTAAAAGAGTACTCGAACACATTATATTTTGCAATTTAAACGCAATTTTAGATTTATAGTTATCATCATTATTTTATACATTTCCCTCTTTAATAAAATTTTATTTAAATTAGACGACCCATCAATTTAAATTGTCTATTATACAATATCCGCTATGCTACATAAAATAACAGTAGTGTATTAATGCGCGCGGGCCGCGCCGCGCGGGGTCGCATTCACCACCTGCACCGCTAATTGCCGCGCCTCCTTGCGCTGACGCCCATCGGCTCTGGTACAAACGTTATACTTAACTGTTGTAATGTGAATACATTGCAACCACTGTAGCTATTGATTTGTTTCATTTACATGCTGTACATTAATTCTATTAGAATGAATAATTTAACTAATCATGAATTATAAATTATTTAATATTTTTACTGGATAAAAAAAAATTAAGGTGAATCTTATATGCACATTATATTGTAGGAACTAGTTAGTGTCAGATTATTACGAATAATATGTGAAAATGTAAAAGATAATTTATTGTAGGAAATCCTAAATGTTAATTTTATTCGACAACATCTACTTAATCATACACAGATATGAAACGCCGAACGATCACACGACCGCGTTGTAAAGTCATGTATACCGATGCGGTGCGTACTGCGCCTGCCGTGCCGCATATAATATAAGAAAACAATATGAAATGAAACAGAACGGATAATCGATTATACGGAAAAACGATACAAGAATGATTAATTTTTCTATTATGTGTTTTAATATTGTTCCAATAAATTACTCACGCCCACTACGTTTGATGTAAAACAGGCATCGAATAATTTGATGCATATTTTCATAGTGAACGATTGTCTTAACCCGACTTTAACGATTAATCTGCACGCTATCACACTTATCTTAGATGTTCTTTTCTATATTCCTTGATTTGTATTTGATTTGCAAAAAAAATACAGTGGCACTCCGAGAGTGCCGACAGAAGTGAAAAATTGAACAATGTCGTGTGTATTTTTTGAAAGGTCAGGAAATACTTTATTTTGCAGAAAACACTCTTAAATGAAGTGGTTTTTTTTTTTATTAATTATTATAAACTACTACCACAAAAATTATATTACAATTTTCATTTAATACGCTATTGCACATGAAAAATAATGCATAATATTTTACATACAAAAATTGCAATCAATTGCTTAAAACGTAAATTTACAAATACAATACGAAAAGTTCCGACACGAATATATATCTATGTTGTACGTATATACATAATATATGTTTATATTATATGTAGTTATATTATCAATGTATTCTAACCCAAACTCAACTCTCGTGTAAAAGGGGCCAATCTATGTATATACTTATATACAGGCTGTTGGTTACGATAACGGTAACAGTAAAGTGTCGCGAGTTCAATGCTTTTTCCCCATCTCAAAAAATGCCCAACACAACCAAAAAAGTTTTCAATTCAAAAATGTAACGTCTTAGGTTGAGAAATCATCAAAAACTTAATTCTCGTATATTATACATGCAAGTTACATATTGTAAACTTTTACAATACTTTACACACAACATAATATACTCAAAATGACAAAGTAAAACATATGTTTATAATGAAAAGGATTTAGGAAGATATAAAGAATTTGCCAAAAATGGAAATTATAAATACTTGTAATATAGCAATATAAAAAAGGGCATTCCTTTTTCCCAAGTAAACACCAGACGAGAGAGTATGTGATATTATTCTAAGACGTCCATCAAGTAAGTGTATCCAGCGATGACGTATGGCGCGCGGTCCGCCGACGGATGCTTTATTATCCGGCTCATCTCTTCCGCCCTTGTCGGGCCGCGATCACTCGTGTCGCCGGCCTAACGGTCCGTCGATACGTCCGCATTGTTAATCTTACCATTGTATTAACTACGGCCCAGTCATAACTCTATAGCACCGACTGACACGTAGATAAGTCGAGCTCAAATATATGCAGGCGAGATATCTCTTACAAGCTATTCGAATCGTATCGTCATATCGTTTCGAAAACGACTTGAACTTTATACGACATATATTTACTTATAATATTTTTCGCATAGATCTGTGAAAACATTCTAGTTTAAAACAATACATAATTATAAGTACGAAACAGGAAAAATTATATACACGCGGCGACTACATAAAATATAATAATGTTATGCTTTACTTTTAACTCGACCGCGGTCAAGCAACAAAAAACAAATATTCTCATGGCGGGTATCGACGGAACGTGACCGACCTTCGTCTAAACAGTCGGGCGTTGTCTTACGGTCGCCGGCGGCGGCGCGGCGGCAGCGCGGCGGGGGAGTGTGGACGAGGCGCTAAAATGTAAAACGTTAGCGGTGAAATTTATAAGCTCCACGTCACGATTATTCAATAACGACCGCTCAATCTATACCGGTGGGTGGGGCACGTGAAGTTTATGGTCGACACACAAAAAATATTAACAGGAGGCGCGTAATGAGAGTTGTTCACAAGTGCTATTTAATACCGTCGTGGCCCCTACAGCCTGCGATGATTTATCGCGAACGGTGAATGCTGTGTATTCGCTTGTCAATAGCACAAACAGCTCGAGGAATGAGCTACCTATCGGCTTCACATGTCCCAAAATGTCGCTGCCACGGAGGCCCGGAACGATATTGGGGTTTCCTTCGCTTGATCTGACATTTAAACTGGAAGGCCATTGTACGCGAAAGTCGTAAAATATTAAGCTCGCCTTATTTATGTGGTGGCTCGTTAACGCGCATCGCCGAGGGGAGTGTCCATTTATATCGCGGTGTCGAACCGAGTGTTTTTACACGGGCGACGGGTGTTACAACAAATTCAACAAACGACCGGCCGTCATCTATCAAAAACGCTAACGAGCCGAGATGCGGCGGCAATTTACAATCAGTGCCCGGCGCCCCGTAATACGGCCGATGCCGATGAATTATCGCGCCGGGCCTTCAATTTCCCGACGACTAACAGTCAAAACGCTCTGCGCTGTTATGATTTCACCTATCGGATAGGATTATTTAAATTGTCCAATCGAAGAATATCAACATTATAACTTTACATAATGCTTAATATTGTAAATGAATAATAATAAGTATCTATTATAATCGTATTCATTTATTTTATTAGTATTTAAATGTCTTCAATGCATTAGAGAGACATTTTGAAATCTCAAACATTACCCACATCTATTCATTAACCGAAGGAAAATATAAGCTCAAAAATTCAAGTTTGAACAATTGAATCTGAATATAAATATAGTACTTAATTAACTATACCATTATAATTATTTACTACTTTTACTTAATTTAAAATTGACATTTTTACTATTCAAATTATAATATTATTACGAACTTATAAAAAAATTTAACCAAAAGACTTACATTCTGAGATGAAAAAAAAGAAACACAAGGATTGCTCATACTTTTCAAACAATGCCATATATCTTACACAATACGTCGCGGCCGTAATGATATGCAACAAACAAGATATCGTAGCAATGTATAAATATACGTAGGGGTGAAGTTTATAGCGCGAGGCGGCGGACGCGGCGATACGACTCGGCGCCGTATCGGGCCACTAACTCATTTCCCGGCGTGCGGCGTGCTATAGCGCTGGAAGCAATATCGAAAGCTGTGACTGATGCTATACGCTGTCGTGCGATAATATATTATGCTCACCCCTGCACCAAACTTTGGGCCGGTACGTACACGAGTCGTATTATTACGTTGTTGAATCTAATTGAAATAAACTAATATTACTATCGTTAGTAACTACATAGGTGAAAATGCGTTTCACTATAATGTCAAACGGAAATAAGAAAAAATTACTTTCGAGAAAGTAGAATAAAAACCATCATTAGATCCTGACTCGGAGCCGCTTCAAAAGTACACCCTTTCAAACAAAAAAAAATTTCAACCGGTATGTAATTGACGAAGTTATTTGTGAATATACATAACATGAAACATACATAAAAAAATACATATAAACCGACATACAACCTTCTCTTTTTGAATTCGATTCTAAATATAAAACAACAGTCGATAAAAAACAATGAATGGATTCAAATCTGTATCGATTATTATTAATTTTTTAAAAGGTAATTTTTGAAGTCTTTTATCCTAGATACACGTGACAAATTATTACTTTTATTAATTAGTTGTTGAAGTAGTCTGCAATTTTTAAACGACTGACAAATAAAGCAATAATTCAAACGGAATAAAGATGCAATAATGTAACAATAATAATGACACGAGCGTTAATGAAAGGAAGAAATTGCTAATCCACAAAGTCTTCTTTTACATTGGGTCGCGTGTCGAACAGAACAGGGTAACGACGAGCATCCTACCTCAATATTCAATTTACGAATTCATGTATCGATAGGCCGCCCGCCATATGCTACTAACGTTTTTTCCTTTTTCATTTAAAATGCCTTTTTTATGAATGTACGAAATTACTTCGTAACAGTTATAAAAACCGCGTATAAAAGTATATTAATTTCTTCGAACCCTTATTTTTTACGAATAGGAAAGTATTTTATAGGGAAAAGAAATATAATTGTTTATTTAGCACGTTGTTAAGGGGAGCAGCCGGCGCGGCGATTCCTTTTATAAGGCATGCCCGTTAATTTGAAATAACGACGAAAGGTGAAACTTTATTATACTTTCAAGAGAACAAGAACATTTTGATGCGTCAAACTTAAAGTTTAGGGTGCCTCAGCACTAAAAGTGTTGACGAGACTCAATTAATACGGAATGGAATAAATAATGTTGTTGTCTTTTTATAATTTAATTTTCTCAGTTTGACGTACCTAAAATTACGTTTAATAAAATTCTTAATCTTATGTAACAAGTTATGTGTATGTTAGTTAGGTCTTACCTTCATTTATTTATCACGGAATGCAAGAGTTTTCATACTTTTAGAAATTGTTGAGAAAAGAGAAATTAAGTGATACGGAAAATTAGTGGTATGTGCGAGGGTGGCAGAAAAAATGCAGATATATACAGACAAAGAAACACCATTCTGAAAATGAACAAAAAAGGTTCCTAGAATTCTAAAAACTCAAGAGCTGATGAACACTCGATTTTAGAAAATCGCACTGAAAACAATATCTTCCCAATGTATGAAAAGATTTCAATTTTCGTAGTCGGAAGTCAAAAATCGATAGACGTAAATTTATACGGAAAATAAAAAAAATATTTAATACTATTATTCACAAGTAAATGTAGCACGAACAAGTTCTAAAGCGTTGTAAAGACAACATAAAATTGAAATACCAGAATTTGTAACGTGTATCAAGTTGACCATAAGACCAACATACGTGGGTAGGCCGACCACCAACAGTGTGTGCCGGTGGACACAATCTATTAACGCGGCGTGCAACCCCGCATAACTCTCGACCCATACGCGCGTCATAAAAATTAGTGCATAACGTAACAAAATTACAGCCTCCCGGACATGTGGATCTATAATAAGTTAAATATTTAAAGTAAGAATATTGGACTATAAAAGATATAAGATTGTTTAAAAATAAACTTTGTATGACGAATTAAATTAAAATGACGAATACATTTTTAATGCACAATCTTTGTATAAATAGACCGATGTCTTCGGAATGTGTTCATTTCTTTTCATCTTAAGTGACACTAAGGAAAGAAGTTCGGAAGTAATAGGTGTTTTTCTGAATGTTGTTTTCTTGTACCTTAACGGACCTTGAATAAAAAAAAAACAGCTGTACAAATATTATTAAGCATGTAATGTCGCAATCCATATTGAATAATAAATTAAGTAACTACAGCACAAAATGTCTAAAAAAAAATTGAAAACGGTCATAATACATAATCTCACTTATATGTGAATACAATCTTATTCATAAATGTGATAATATTAAAATCAACATGGATACAAATTCTGATTGAAAACAAAATAGATATTAATAGATGGGATTAATTACAAAAGTTACAAAAAAGTGTATAAAATATGGATATATTGAAATTGTTTATGTAACGTTGATAAGATCATGTTAATAACAAGTCACCACCTTTAGAATTTCTTCATTTGCTTTTGTCGCTATAATGCTAATTTCACTAATGCATATTTTAAAGATTGTTGTTTGTACCGAATTTCAATTTATTTGTTTAAATTTTTGTCAAAAATTTATTAATGTCACGTTAGGTAAACATCGTTTTAAAAGTCAAGTGATAATACTGAATAAACTTATCTAGAGCAATAACAAATAACTACTAAATCTAAAATGTTAAGTTTGCTGTGAAGAGGCCTAGATATTGTGAGTTGGCAACTCTAACATTTTTTAAATTTTAAATGCCAGTCCGTTTGAAAAGTATAAGGAAGGAAAAGGTAAGATCAAATAAGAGTAACACCAGCAATGAACTGCAGACTTATTGTAAGTAATGTGCTCAAGAACCGCATTGAAACTTCTGAGAACGCTTTGTCCACTTATACTATAATTAGGATGATGATGCTTGAAAAAAAATAACGAGTTTACAATCGAGCTCCGGTTTTCGGAAACGGCTTAATCTAGGAATATTGCCGGAAAAAGACTTCATGGTGAATAATATTATTAATTAACTTTGAATACACGTTTTCAAGAATCACAAGTCACAAGTTTTTCAACTAGATTCAATTTTTTTTATTTATTACACTAAAGTAATGGTAAGGGTAAGGTAAGGAGGGTAATTGATAGAAACTTATTTATTCTGTATCAATAGTGCATTACCAATCCAATTTAAACTTATATTGAATCTAATTCATTCACACTTGCTGTATCGACGGGTATGTAACTATAAATAGTGGCATTACGAGATGCACGGTATCGTGACCGACACCACTTCTTGCTGTACAACTAAATGCACCATCTATTTTGTGCAATCAATGTCGACTCTGGTACACTTGTTTGTAAGAGACAGGATATCATGCGCATTCATATTCATGTCGTTAATTACATGATAATATATTTAATCGATCGCTATACTTGAGATATCTCACACATTTGTTTAATTTTTAAATGTGAAATAAAATTGTACATTATTTTTAAAACCGCAAGCATGAATACCATTAATATGTTTAAAACGATTTATATGTTATCCTACAAATTCTAGCAAACAGATTACCATTTTAATGATACCTAAAAGTATATTTGATTACTAAAATACTAAAAGTATGCTTTTGTCATTGGATTATAATATCTTTGTGAAAATGTAATTTTCGGTAAAATCACACGCCTTCTTTTTGTCTAATATCCAAAACCAAATAAATCAAAAGTTAGAAAAATTATAACATAATGCTACTATACAGATTATTAGAGACACAGATTATTCAAACGAAAATTAACTAATAAAACTGTGTTATACTTGACACTTTTTTGTTATAAGCGAAAAAGTAGTCTCTAAAAATAAGGTACACAAGAAACATATTGGAATATTCTTTGCAAAGTTTAAATTGAATGGAAAATATTATAAAAGATGATTCATCATGTTTAATAAATATTTTACAATAAAATAATCTGAATGACTGTCCAGAAAAAAGTAAGTAGGGCAGAACGGGACTAGAAGTACAGCGGGTAAGAAGTCCCAACATACTTAACATGGTACCTACCGGACCGCGCTTCAAACAAACTGCGTGATTTGAAATGGAATAAGGGACGAGATCAGCCATTGCTAAATGTTCTTGCTCGTAACACGACTGTCGGAAGTTTTTGACTCCTAAAAGTAATAAAAATGTTCCTTCTCGTTTCTTTTATGAATCCGAAAAATAGACAGTGAAAAAAAAATGGTGAAGTGAGTTCTTATTACAGTGTTTTGTGTATATAAATAATGTACAGCAGTAATTTTTTTTGTTGTTAACAACTTTTTTTTATTACATTAAAAATCATTGTGGTAAAATCATTGAAATCATAGTATGGCAAAAGTCCGTCGGGTAACAAGATGGACCTTCTGTGAAAAATGAGTTAGAGAAAGGATAATAGAAGACTAAAAATAGAAAAACTAAGTAAACTAAAGAAAATGAGAAAAAAATAACACCGAAAAAAAAATTTTCAAAAAAAGACCCGTTCACCTTCCTATTGTGAAGAGAGCTTTTGTATTATATGTTATTAAAAAAGAAAGTGCAAAGACTAGTAGATTCAATATTTTTTATACCATTTTAGAGGGGCAAACGACCATGCGAGCCATCAGAGTATATGGTTTCCGCCGCTCATGGACGCTGCAACTCTATGGATTCACTAGTTCGTTGTCAACCTCTTGAATGGAAATAAAATATCTGGAGAAGGGGAGATGATGTAATGGAGAGGGGAGCAGGGTGGTGGAGGAGAAAGAGGGGCGATGAAGAGGGAGTGATCAATAAAAACTCTTACTCACAACGAAATTGCACAGTAGCTGTTACTTCACGACTGCATTCTGTTAAAGAGTGGTATCTCACTGGTTGAGCCAGCCCATATTTGTACTGCGGCCAAGTTAACCGCAGCATGACTCTACCATTACATGTAACCATTTTTTTTTTCGACCTGATTTGACAATAAATACATCAATGATTAACCACTTGAATAGATGGAATTTTTACTCCCTGCCTGGGACTTTTTACCCTTATGGCGGGGGCCAAAATTACAGAATTCTAATTTTCATTTGGTGCTAAAATTGTCCAAAATTAAATGAATAATCACACGTTTGATCGTTTAAGTGTTAGATTATTTGTGTAAAGATTTCCATAGTCATTTACGTTAACAGAAAGTTCTTGATTTTGAGACTCAAAGATTGTCAAGTAGAAATCGGGACTATTAGCCCCACCCTACACTATTTGATTTCATATTGTCTTTAAATTATGTTACATTTATTTAATGACTAGCTCTACCAGCTTTAAAAGTGGTAGAGTTATGTTGTGGTCAATTTGGCTACAGTACGATAATGGCTAAGGCTAAATGGATACGGTACGAGTGGAGAAATACGAAACCCTCAAAGTATACAGACGTGAAGTTACAGCTTCTGATGTTTCATTTCGTCCAACGAATGAGAGTTCCGGTGACTCACTCCCTTCCATCAGATATGCAACACATTGGCGACTTCTCTAGAGTTGCGAGTGTCTATGGTCGGCTGTGACCACCTACTTTTTGGTGGCTCACATGCTCGTTTGTTCCTCGATGTGTTACAAAATCACAAGTAACTTTATACGCGTGGAATTCATTTTTAAATATTAAGTAATTGACCTTAATCTGAAACAAAAAGTTAAAAATAATTTTATCACGATTAGAAACAAGCCATTTTCTATATTTTAACCGTTGATCGACATTAAAGTTGCTTCTTTTTTGTTAAACCTTTATATATCAAAATAAAAGCGTGTAACACTACTTTTCTCTTTCGAATGTAACACGCTTTTATTCTGGTAATATAATGGGTTCGACAAAAAACAAGGAACGAAAAAAAGAAAGAAAGATCACACATGCCTATGAAATGTCTCATTGCCGAGTTCTAATACCAAACTTCCAGCTCCATCATCAGATGTTGAAAGCCAATCATTACGGCCAAAATGCATTTGAAGAAAATTCTATCAAACCCAAACAGCTAGCCTACGTTGTTCTATTATGGAGTGCTAGCTAGTGCTTATCATCCGACTCTATCATCAGCCCCCAAAAATCGGTCAAGGTCAGAGTATATCTCAAGACAACTCCAACAACCTCAAACACGACTAGGATATGTTATTCCATTATAGAGTTTCTTGTGCCTACCTTCTGGCTCCATCAGCGGATCACTTCAATTATACAATATTATTGTATGATCACCGATCCCAAAAATTTAATTTAATCTAACAATTGACGTTAAAAAAAACCCTCTTCGCTTTATACGAAATACGAACGAAGCAAGATTTATTGTTAATCGCTTGAGAATCGCTATAGACCAGTTTTCGCTTGGAGAGAATAATTTTAGAATAATTATGAAATCACATTCCTAATGGTTTTTGAATTCGTATATACGATTAAATTTCATTATTATATAATAATTTAGTGATTTCACTGTAGAGGCAGAATCGCAATGGCAATGCAAATTGCATTTCAAAAAACCAAGTTGATTATAACTAAAATAATTTAAAATCATGCCAAATTAAAAATTGATTTGTTTTAGATAATAAGGCTGCGGGAACGTTTCATTTGAGTTCATCCGATCGTTTTCGATCGAATTGGACTCGAAAGCGGCCGAATCGAGAATAAAAGAAATTGATATTGAAAGCAGAACTTGAATAATAATCAAGAATGGAACAGCGATCGGAATCTTTATTTCGTGTTGAGCTGATATAGATACAAGATATACTTCATAAGATGAATTATAATTTATATATTGTAAAAGAATCTACGCGGGTGTAGCCGCAAGCAAAAGCTAGTACATATGCAACTAAGTGACAGTCGATATGTATTGATATTATTGTTTAAAAGAGTTAAAACTAGTAGAAAAATATTTATTTTCCAGTGTAATTTCTTTTTCAATATTCTTTGAACTATTTTGAATAAAAAAAAGGTCCACACATCTATGATTTTCTTTTAAATCTTTTATTTCGATATTCAATACTGATCCTGGTCGCAATTATGATTCTGATGCCATCCCCATACTCGGTTTCAACCCCAGTCCCGGTCTTCATTTCGGCCCCAGTCCCGCTTTAGACTGTGATCCCGTTCTCCCGTCCCGCTTCCGATTCCTTTTACGCATCAGTCAGTTCCGATATGAAAGAAGCCGAGGTCATATGCTAATCTTTAAATAAAATATAAGCTATATTACTCGAGGGCAGTGTAGCTTTTTATGATTTAAGGAATTATTACAATCATCTTGGAAATATATTATTATAAGAATTTTTATAATCGGTTCAATGGTTAGGTTTAAAAGAGAAAATAGACAGACTTGTCCAAAGAAAATGCTAGGTTTTTTTTGGAAACTTTCCTTTCCTTTCCAGAAACTTTTTTCCAGAAACCTGTAAATAGTGATAGGCTGAAAACATGGTATGCTAGATTAGGTTACGCAATATTAGAAATAAAACCGTGAAATTAAAACAATTACCATCAGTATGTTCTGATATTTTTTGATAATGCTGATAATAAAATCAAAAATTATTAATGAAATTAAAAATACATAATACAAATATACTTTTCTGACCTGAAACAATACTGTAAAAATTATTTAAAACAAATCGTTCAACAAAATGTCATTTTCTTTATTTAATTAATGAGTATATAAATTTTATTCGCAATATTTTGTTAACATATTTTTTTTAATTCTTAACCTGCAAAAGAATAGATTATTCCAGATCACAAATTGGCAGGATTGCATTCAAACGGTGTAATTATATTATCCAAGAAAGAACCTGAACGACATAGGCGTTGTCGAGGTCACCGATCGCGAGACCACCGCATGCGAATCACATAATTAAGCTACTATTTATTAGTCGTTATTTTTATTTTGTCAGATGAAAATTTTCTTGGAAATATTTTGCAAGTAATAAAATATCTATAACAGCACACATAAAATGTTTATTAGCATCTTCAAAAGTGTATCAATTAATGTCATTTGAAACAAGTTATATTAAAAAAAGACTGGCCTAGAACAGATGGGACCATGCTCGCTGTAGGGTTACAAAGCCCTTACTACAAAGAAATGCACTATAAATGAAAAAAAAACTAGTTGTTACACTTTTCCATGTTTCCCGCACACTCAATTTAATCGCCTAAACTAGAGAAACAAGGACTATTAACTCTTAAACTGGTGTAAACTAAAGTGCACTAGCAAAAAAGAGTATCTTCATGGCACTTACGTCCTTTCGTTGAGAATCGCAATTTTTCGGCAATAACTCAATAACGGTATATTTGATCATTTCAAAATAATTTTCATCTAAAGTATTTGTTAAACGTTATGTTTGAATTTTTTTTTTCATATTTTTTCGACATACGGTAAACCGTATTCCTTTCTTACAGAAAATCGCACTTTTATTTTATTAAAAAAAATAAAGGGAAGGAGGGGCATAACTTCTACTACTTTCGCCGAGATATTTCCGAACATATTCAATTAGTCAAAAAAAATACTTAGAAACCTTAAAGTTTTTTAAAAGAACTGTCGAAGTGTGCCACACGTTGATATCTACTAAAAAATTTTTTTTCAGCTTCTGTTACATGTATGGAGTGCTCCCCCTACAAACATTTATTTTCGTTAATTAACTCCTAAACTTAGTAGCGTCTTATCCAAGACTCCTATAACACAAATTTAAGAAATATACATCTTGCAGTTATAAAGTATAATGCCTGTGACATACAGTTGGACGGATGGACGTACATGACGAAACTATAAGGGTTCATTTTGCAACTTTCGCTAGGAACCCTAAAAATTAAACGTTGCCATGTATGATGATAATGAATGACAAAATTAAAATCGATCGCGATAATATTTATGTATAAATAAATAATGAAAAATTAAACATGATACATATAAATTTAATAGGATAAAAATTTTCATTGCTTGATTAAGAACAATAAGTACATAAGCGATTTATACAAGGATAGGTTCGTTCGGCAAAGACGCTATTAGCAGGAACAATGACAATCAAATTATTTAGTCACAAAAATTGAAGAAAAATTATTTGTAAGTTACCTTCATACAGATTTTCAATTATTTTATATATTGACATTAACAAATTCAGGCGATTTTCATATACGTTTTAACTCAGACACTGTGAATCAACATTCTAAACAAAAAAACATTTACGAAATAATTAAGCGTGAAGGGAAAATGTACTGCACCTACAAAACTTTTACATATATGATAATAATTTTAAAATCTTTAAATCTCCTAAATACCTGTATCGATCTTTGAGCTTCCTAAAACATTATCTATAATTTCAATCTATAATATATACATAAGCCAAATAACTCTGACCGACTAACTCATCACTAGATCTCCGAAACTATAGATCCGATTGATTTGAAATTTGGCATAGTTACTTTTTTCGGGTCGTAGACGCTCACTAAGAACAGATTTTACGTAAATCCTATAAAAAAAAAAACATTTTATGAGATATCCGACACTATAGTCCGATTGACTTGAAATTTGGCATAGTTACTGTTTTCAGGACGTATAAACAGATGACGAGTTTATACAAATCCTATCCAAATTTTTTTTTTATTTTATGTCTAAGCGGGTGGAGCCGCGGGCAAAAACTAGTAAGTATATGTTTGTGTTACTTTTGAAATCATCACTTTTAGACTGTAATCAGCCTATAAGAAAACATTTAGTTTTTTTACGCTGACCTCGAATATTCAGTGTTATTAAACTCCGAAAGTTTTGATCTACATTTTTCTAAAAACATTCTAATCTTTCGCATGAACAAGTACGTAGTAAGGATTTTTTTTGTGATGTTATGTATTATGCTATCAAGTTTAAATTGCTTTAGAAATTATATTTACGATATTAGAATTATATGATCAATGTATTTCGACAACGCGGGGTACTTTTCGTATTGTTTTAAGATGATGTGTTTTCAATAACACTAAAATATCGCATTTCATTGATGCGTTGACATGATTTATAGTCTAGTCGACAAGTTGAAAATGGTACAAAATAGAAATACTGCTCTTAAAATTATGTGCGATAGCTCATTGATCCGGAATGACGTCTAAAAAAATGTGCCAAAAGCGTGTATTAGCACATAAAAAATTGCAAAAGTTATAAACAATTAAAGATGAAAAAAAAATGGCATTTCGTTTTTTGCCAATATTTAATAAACTATTTTGCCAATATTTAAGAATTTTCAAAAAAAGATTCTGAAAGAGGAGGAAATTTCCAATAAAAAACTCCTAACTCCCGGAACTCTATCTCCATTATTTATAATTTTAATTTAACGCTGAAAATAGGTCTGCGCGTGACATTTTTAGGATGCGCGCGTGGCATCAAAAGCGAGTACGGCACATTAATTAATTTATTTAAGGTATTAACTATTTTTTTTAAATTTGAAAAAATTATGGTGTGTTCTGAACACTATAATTAATTTATTCCCGTTGGAAATTTTACTTAAAGTTAATTTTTCAACAAGTTAAACAATTGATAACTAACGAAATTTTCTCGAACTACCGTCTTAATTGTAAGTGAAAAAAAATGTTTAAATAATGGTCGTAAAAAATTTTCGCTTCGTAGAGCCTTTCTTACATACATACTTAACAAGATCGTACCATAAAAGTTAAAAAAATATTTATACTTTGTTTGTAACAATTTTTTTACTTAAACAAAAACTTAAAAATCCAAATAATGTTGTTAAAAAAAAAATTTTTGACGTGACAACGTCTTATAAATTGGTTTGCCGGGTGACACTTCAAGAAACTGCGTTACGCTCCGCTCACGTTATGCGCTCACAATGAGAGCGTGAGGAGGCACGCGTCCCTTCCACTCGTGGCATGGTTAGCCCGCCTAGAGCGAGAGAGACAGACATAAAAGTGAAAGGCACGCGTCCCTTCCACTCGAGCACAGTTAGCCCGCCTAAGAGCGAGAGAGACAGAGCGAGAGAGAGAGAGTGAGAGATAGGCATACACACCGGTTCATGTCTTGCGCTTCTATTTCGCTTAGGCGCCTGCTACAAGTTTACTACTGCCAGTTCTTTGTATAAATAAATGTTTTAAATTGTTACTATTATTTCATCCTTCTTCCTACTATACGAATGAATATTCACATTAAAATGATTTTACCACTCAAAGTCGTTGTCACAAAAACTTTCGCCCGTATACCGACTTTACAGGCAATCATTTTTTTTTCTAAATCATTATATTTGTTTTTATTATTAAAGATATTTATTGATTTGTGGTTTCTCTTGATAATTTTTTATAAACAAATTGATTAAATCAATATTTTAATAACTTTATTACACAATAATATGATTTTTTAAAAATTTTTCAATTAACAATTTTGATTTTTATAATCGTTTTTTGAAATTTCATTGTTTAAATACTAGAAATTATTTTTTTAAAAATAATAATTAATGTCCTCTAACAAAATTTTTTTATCAACGATTCTATTGTTTATTAATCTTACCTTGTTTACAAATTTTAATTTTATTTTTCTAAACTTTAAAATAACAAAAACAACTATATATCAGTATAGAAATTTTTTTCAATTTTTATTGTACTTTTAAAAACACGTGTTACAAAAGTTTGCATGGCTGTTTGTTTGTCTACTAAAATAACTACTAGAGATACGAAAATAAACATTCTAGTCGATTTTATAAATGGTTAAACTATTTTAAATGAATTATTAAAAAAAAAATTTTAGTTACTAATTTATTGTTACGCGCATTTGTTTATAAAACTTATATTTTTCTGATGTTTTTCGAACTTTCGTGACTCCTAACTTTTTAAGTAATGCAGATGGTTACAGACCTTCAAGGCTATTCTGTCAAGTAATAAAATATATAAAATTGTAGTTATTTATTTATACGTCATGTCATTTTTAATTAATTATTGCCTTCTAAATTTTTTAATAATTCATTTAAAAGATAGTTTAACCATTTATAAAATCGACTAGAAATGTTTATTTTCGTATCTCTAGTAGTTTTAAGTTTTAGTAGACAAACGAAGCAGCTGCTGCAACTTTTGTAACACGTGTTTTTAAAAGTACAATAAAAAATTGAAAAAAAATTTTTTCTATACTTTGTTATATATAGTTGTTTTTGTTAGTTTTAGAAGTTTTAGAAAAAAAATAAAAAAAAATTGAAAATTTGTTTATAACAAATTGGTAAGTTAATAAACAATAGAATCGTTGATAAAAAAAAAATTTTGTTACTTTATAGAGGACTGTTAATTATGATTTTTAGAAAAAAAATAATTTCTTAACTAATTATTTAAACAATAGAAATATAAAAAAAACGATTATAAACAATTAAAAATTGTTATTAAGGAAAAATTTTTTTTTAAAAATCATAATATTTGTAATATAATAAAGTTATGAAAAAAATTTTTAAAAAATATTGATTTCATCAATTTGTTTATTAAAAAATTATCAAGAAATGGCTGGAAAAATTTATTTTGCAAATCAATAAATATCTTGTATTAATAAAAAAACGATAATATGAAGATTTAGAAAAAAAATTTTTTTTTAACAACATTATTTGGAATTTTAAGTTTTTGTTTAAGTAAAAAAATTGTTACAAACAAAGTATAAATATTTTTTTAACTTTTATGGCACGATCTTGTTAAGTATGTATGTAAGAAAGGCTCTACGAAGCGAAAATTTTTTACGACCATTATTTAAACATTTTTTTTCACTTACAATTAAGACGGTAGTTCGAGAAAATTTCGTTAGTTAACAATTGTTTAACTTGTTGAAAATTAACGTAAAATTTCCAACGGGAATAAATTAATTATAGTGTTAGAACACACCATAATTTTTTCAAATTTAAAAAAATAGTCAATACCTTAAATAAATTAATTAATGTCGTACTGCTTTTGACGCCACGCGCGCATCCTAAAATGTCACGCGCAGACCTATTTTCAGCGTTAAATTAAAATTATAAATAATGGAGATAGAGTTCCGGGAGTTAGGAGTTTTTTATTGTAAATTTCCTCCTCTTTCAGAATCTTTTTTTGAAATTCCTTGAATATTGGCAAAATAGTTTATTAAATATTGGCAAAAAACGAAATGCCATTTTTTTTCATCTTTAATTGTTTATAACTTTTGCAATTTTTTATGTGCTAATACACGCTTTTGGCACATTTTTCTAGACGTCATTCCGGATCCAATGAGCTATCGCACATAATTTTAAGAGCAGTATCTCTATTTTGTACCATTTTCAACTTGTCGACTAGACTATTAGATAGAATTAATTTTAAAATATTGGGAGAACACTAAACAAAAGAGAGCTAATGGACAACGTTCTTTAATTTTAGCTTGGGCACCGTTTTACTCAGAAAACATAACCACCGTACCGTCACGTTATAGGTACGAACAATGTACATAAATGGGAAACAAAATAACCAATTTGTGTGAATGTTTCATGATATAAATTATAATTAAATTGCCTGTCGTTTGTGTCAAAGGATAAGTGTCAATAAGATAGGTATATTTTCCCCTGAATAATTTTTGGTTTTTATTCATGTACATATTAACTAAAGGTAATTATAATTAAAATAAAAGCCTAATAAAGCCAAATATTTTAATATGTATGTGACAAAAAATAATCAAGTTTAACAAGGAAAGCAACTTAACAAAAAAAAAATGTTATGATTAATTAATTATGAAAATACTAATAATAATTAGTCTGAGTTTTCGCTATCATTATCAGACCACTGTGACGTAGCGGCATCTACGATGTAGACGGTGTAATTAACTATTTGAGATATTTTTTTGTCAAGGACCCGTTGTATCCCAAATACCAGAGAACCATCGGCTGTTATCACTTACGTATACTTTTGCGTAACATATAAGCGCACTGGATCAACATTTTAATTTATATATATATATATATATATATATATATATATATATATATATATATATATATATATATATGTATGATATATACAAATATATTTTATTGCTTAAAATATGCTACATCATATATGTAAAAGACAAAGTGTTGCGAGACTGCGCTGATGTATAAAGAAATATAAAAACTATAAAAATGATAAATTTTTGACAAAAAATCTATAAAATACTCTAGTTTGAATTATAAACAAAAACGAAGATAAATACGATAGGTAAGAAATATTATCCAAAACGCACGGAGTATATAGTCTAGTATTGAAAAACTATATTAATTGGGTTCTGTACTACAAATGAATTTTCGATAATTTATAGGGGAAATTACTTGGATTATTGACACCCTAATTAATCCTTTATACTTGGAACAGGCCACGTGATTTCAGCGATGTGTATTTTTATTTGAATAAGAGAACTGTTGAAATGCGTTTATCTTACTGTTTCATTTTAGTTAACAAAGATTTTTGTCACGATTTTTACAATAGTAGCCAAACATTTTCATTGACTGCGCAACAGAACAAAAGAATAACACAACGAATAAGAAATTAATTAAAACAAGATCATTGCAGGAAAACCATGGATAGACGTGACGTTAACAAATACATATTTAACAACATTAAAATATTCAGACTACTTATGTAGTCTGAAATATTCAGACTACTTATGTAGTCTGAAATATTCAGACTACATAAATATTTTAATGGTGGTTATTAAAACCGGCTCCTGTAAAGAAGTTATTGTCTGTGGGCAAAAATTTTATGTATACAAAGCTAATCGTTGCAGCGGTATTTTAGTAATAACAGTCTGTGATTCGCCATTCATCATTTACAGAGGCAACGGAGTTTGTGCAGGTTGGCGCTGAGACCATTGCTATATTTTTAACAATCCATGAGAAGTTATAAGTACTTAAAGTGACACAGTGATCAAGAGACAGTTTTGTTTTTTCTTCGTTCTCGTTAAATGCATAAGTTAAGATTCGATTTTTAGGTATGTGTCTTTTGACCATTTAAATTAGTGTGCTGTAAAAGAAGAATACACGACTGGACAAGACTTGCCCGACAAAATTAAATTTAAAAATATGCTCCGAAAATTTGCTTTTCGCTGTCATTCGAAATCAGTAACGGATTTCTCTATACTTCTTTTTCAAGATAATGGTATTAACAACTTTCGAGGAACTGGTAAAACATTTTTTTTATTTATTAGCATCGTTTTATTTTAAAAGAATTTTATGTAGTTTGGCGCTTACGTCCTTTATTTTGATGCCACTCGCACTACTGCTATTTCATTTTTCGTATGTGCTAGTATTAATAATCTTACTCGTTCGCTCATCTGTCAGGTGTCCGTCATTAGAGACGTAACGCGCGGACACATTCCCCTTTTTCATCGCGATATCGCGATGAAATTTTATTTTTGACAGGTTAATTGACATCGGTACTATAACAAGATTAAAGACGCATCACTGTTTATCAGTATGGCATTAAATGTTTGTCAAAAGTTTTTACTATTATAAAGTAAGCAGCAAGTGACAAATTTTCCGCACAGCATACTGATCAAAATTAGATATGTGACACTTAAAATTTTAGAACTGACAACTTAGAAAGTATAAAATAAAACAACATATTTAAATTAAAAATGCAAGTTTTTGCTAATCTTATTACGTATTCACCTATCCTTTGTTTTAACAAATAAGCGATAAAAAGAATATTGTTTGTCTAACGTCAACATGAATTTAACACAAGAAAATTCCGTGCAATGATTTTCGTTGTCATTTAAGCCAACAAGAAATTTATAACAGACTTCGGTTGGCTTTTCATAATAAAGCACCATCTCTTGCCACTGTTTGACGTGTTAACTAACTAACTAATTTGACGACTTCAAACGTAGTCGCACTACAGACTGACGATCTGCATAAGGAACGTTCTACGGTGACGACCAAAAATAACATCAGTGATGTGTAAGTCATGATAAAGACTGACAAAATGGTGACCTACCAGCAGATTCGAATAAACTTAGGCATCAGCATGAGTCATGTGCATAACATCCTTCATGATTATTTAGCGATCAGGAAGCTTTGTACCCGGTGTATATCTCATAAATTGCTCGAAACTCAAAACTCCGTCGTATTAAAATTGGTGACGCGAAATGATGAAAAATTTGCCGGTGGTGGCTCAAATACTGTATACGACATAATTACACGTGACAAAACTTGGATTTGTAGTTACAACCCCGAGACCAAAAGATAGTCTACTCAGTGAGTGTTTCCTTTCGAGGAGTTGCCTACTAAAGAAAAACGAAGTTGAAGCATCGGAAAAAGAATGTGGCCTCTTTCTTCAGAATGAAAGAGAATTAAGCAACCATTGTTTCAGAAGATAAAAGAACAGTCACTGTACACTGATAATTGTTGCCTCTTGTTTTGTAAAGTTCTTAAACAGCGTCCTCGAAGTAGAATTCCCCTTCGTAACGACAAGGCCTCACCTCATACCGCCAAAATTTGAGGATTTTAGGTTTAGAAATACAGGCTCGCCCGCTTTACAGCCCCGATCTTGCACCATGCGATATTTATTTATTACCTGAAGTGAGTCAAGTGGTTTACGGCAGCTGAAGAAGCAATAGCTGCATATGAAATGGTCTTAGAAGTGACCCCTAAGTGTGAAAGGGCAAAGTATTTCTCTCAGAGCTTTCATCTAATGCTATATTAGATGAAAGCACTGTTTTTGGAAGTTCATATAACTTATAGAATTTACTAAGTATAACATACAAAATAAAAAGAAAAAGGCTGCAAGATGTATCGTAATATAGTCATGTCGTAATCAAATACATGGCAGCTTTCGAGATTCAAAAGTGTGAAAAGCATGGCTTCCTTGATCAAACGTAATAAGAAGCAAAAATATAGTATAAATAAGAACAATATAGAAAATAATGTAGAGCACGCGCCACGGAACTCAAACGTTTGTGTAGCAGATGTGTTTAATTAATTATGAACCCCACAAAATCCGTGAAAGTTCAGTTTCAGTCCGACACAGTGGTTTCAAGCTGCGCTCCGACGATAAAGTAAATAAAATATCAACACGTTGCTAACACTCGTGCATAAAATTGTAGCATATTCACCGTAATATTAGCTTTAATAAAGTTCCAACATTTTGCAGAAAAAAAATATACGATCCCTCTGCCAAAATTAACTGCAGGGATAGACCTTTTTTACTGCAGAGTGTGACGCGTTGCGCCCGTGATACTTCGTGTAATATTAGGTAAACAGGACCCTTAAAGCGAAAATGTTTAAAAACATTGTAACACATGGCGGCGGCCATTAATTTTAAAATTAAACGAAAAAGGGGTAAAGGGTCGTTCATTACAATTAGCCTAAATAAATAACATTGAATGTGGGGCCATTGTATGGAAAACGAAATTAATAGCACTTAAATCTGCAAGCGAACTTTTTACTACTCTTTACTTAAAAAATTACGTTTTGTAGACAATATCTTTTCGTAGACATTTTTTTGACTTTTTTGAAACCAATAAATGGTATATATGTATAGATTGAGCAACAGATTTTATTAAATAAAAAGAAGTTGAAGAACGTGGTCACTTACCAAGAAATTTACGCAACGCTGCTTAAAAGTATGAATTAAAAAGAAATCCAAATCTAATACTATCTAAAATAAGAAATGTATAATTTGGTAATTAACAGTCCGCCTTTCTTTAAACTGTTTCTTTTTAAAGATCAACTTCTAATATTGATTAGGTACAAGCTTTTAAACTACTATATCGGTATTTGAAAATATGTGTATGCTAAACATAATATTTATAGTATGTTATCATGTAAGAACAGTTAGGTAGATTAAAAACACTAATTTATTAAAAAGTTTATTAAGAATTATTTGTTTTGGATTTAAGAATTTTTTGTTTGAATCAACACAAATAGATGGATATCGAATGACATAAAATTTCAACCCAAAATTTATAATCTCTACAATGTTTTCCTTTTAGATTCTAAATCTAACAAAATACACTTTGCTAGCACACTTTATGTTATACATATATAGCACGTCAATTATATATAATATATAATTGGATAGTGATACGAACGCAGAAAATGTGCTTTCAGGCCGCGAACGGATAGAAATTTAGATAAATATTTAATTTATAATCCAGATCATAATCAACTTCGTCACTGCAACATTATGTCTAAAGTTCAAATAAATCGTGTAATGCACTATTAAAAAAACTACCACAAATCAGTTGTAAGAACTAAATAACAAATCAGCGGAACGTTTGGTTCATTATTCACTCTACTCGTGCTATTATACTAGATGCTAATTTAACAATAATTAATTTATATAAAGGATATATTTTTTCAATAGACACAAAGTAAAGTATTGGATTTATTGTATTGTTTAATTTATTATGTTAGTTTAATTTAAAAAAATAATTTATTTTATTAAATCTATAGTGTTAACGGCAAACATCTTAAACCTGTATATATTTACATAGTATGTAATGGAAACGTAAACGATGGACTGGGCGGAATGGACTGAGCTTAGCCTGATTTATATTACAGGCGGGCGGCAAGCACGCGTCGCAACACGCGAGGTGGCGACTTCGCATGCGTGTCGCCCTTATCAGTTCTGCCGAGCGACGTGACGACGCCCGAATTAACTCCACTTATGAAGACGTACGGCGACCGTCACTATTTAATGATGAATTCTTTTAGGTTTTGTTGTTGAATAAATGCGGAGAAATACGGTTATTGCTTTTTTGCCGGCTACGGAGGGTTATGGTTTTAACAGGCTATGTAAATATGTCCCCATGTATAACCCCAAAGCTACTCATCACATTAGGACAAACGAGATGTCATTACTTACGTCTTAAAATTTTCGCGTGTCATAGGTTTTGTGACATCATATTAAATCCAAATGACGGATATGACTTGCATAATACTCAAGAACCGAAGAAAAGAATTAACAAATAGGTGAAGTTTAATATTCACTGGAAGATTTTACGGCTTCACAGTTCAAGAATCCTTAATTATCTCTCAAATAAACGCCTTAGGTTGCTTATATTTTTTTGTTTGTTTATTCCATAGGCATGTTTTGATTTTTTAGTTTTTGTATTCATGTTCGTGCGCATGTAAAAACAAACTACATATGTACCAATTTTCATATGTCATATACTAATCTAATCATCATGATCGTGAATTTACTAAAAACTCAATATTTCCAAATACAAAGCACAATATTCAGTCACATACTGCAAATCAGTTTGAAATTCCCACATCTTTCCGTCGCCAGCAGACCTCTCGAGCCGGGTGTGATCCATTGCCACGCACAATGAATACAGAATAAGAAAATCAACGTATCCGCACTTTCTCTAAGCAATTTCCTTTCATGGCCAATATTTTTTACCGGCGAGGCACGAGGAGGCGCTTTCGTTGAAATATGGAGCCGCACGTTGTTAAACTTTTGTTTAGTGTGCAATTTTGAGCCCAACCAACGTATATCACGTTTTCCTCAACTGGTAGGCAACCAAAATGGTGCGATAAATCTCAAAGTCCATTTTCATATAAAAGGAAACCGATTAAGGAGCTTTCCGATAGCGATCGTTCGAATGAAGCTATATATTTTCATGATCGAACGAATCCAAGATCACGGACGGCTGACGGCCGGTGCGTGAGGAAATTGAAAAGGAAAACGTTTCTTTTAATGGTATTGTCCTTCAGTGAAGGATCATTTATTTGCATTTCCCATCGCAGTTCGTCCGTTCGCCGTTAGCTCCCGGCCGGCGGATAGGTCTGTTTACGGTCGGGAGTATCACAAACGAAAATCGTAAAAAAGTGTGCGAGTTCCACGTTACATAAAACTGTTACACGGACGAAGCCGTAACGAACCGACCTTTGGTACGAGGCGCGCTAACGCCGCAGTGAGAACGCACGTGAACGATCGCCCGATAGTGACGATGACAAAAGTGGCAATCTCGCAGAGTCACGGCGAACATTATGTCGCGGTCGAGAGCGGGTCGCGCTGATTGCCGGCCGATCTGTGATCATTGTACACTAATATTTACAGAGTGAACGTCTCGAGTGACTCTTTGTAGTTACAAAGAAAAATACTAAATCAAGGTCGAGCGTCACTTTGTAACGCAGATCGTTTACGATTTACAGCTGAAGTATAACGATAGCGATTCATTGTAATAGATGCACCTTAAAACTATTTATCATATCGTGTAGAGCGATACGAAGTTTTAGACTGTAGACAGTAGCTAGACTGTGAAATTTTTATTTTATCAACAATAATAGTTTAATTTGAAATAGAATTTATTTTATAATGTTTATGTTTGATAATATTTTATGTAATGAAGAATCTAAAAATACTTCAATGAAGAAAAATTTAAATTAGTCTTAAGGTGGCGTATCTATGACTTCAAAACGAAACCCTAACGCTGAAACATCAGTGTCTATCTTTTTGTTGCAATTGTCTCAGTATGGTTTGAGCTTGACTTTTACCAAAAGCCTTACATATAAATATAGCCCCTCTCCTATAGTTTCTAAAGTTTACGAATTAAGCCACCTGAAGTAATAAATGAACAAAGGAAGTTTGATGTACATAAGAAGAAAAACAAAATCTAATTTCAATTATTTCCAGTTTCCAAATAATTGATTAATATTTTTAACCCGCAGTAACTCCTAATGTGTCATTACTATCGACGCAATCCAGCTTATTTCATAAATATTATACTGAACGGAACAGTGGCATTTTTTAATATTCAAAATTATTCCAATCTTTTCCAAATTGAAGGTACGTATTTGTAAAAATGTAAGTAATTCTGCAGCTCTAGCGAAGTTAAGTAACGAACTTCATGATATGGATTTAAAATGATGTTCTAGAGTAATTGTAGGTATCCGTAAAACTGAATTTATTTCTGTAAAACTAATGTCATCATTTTATAACTACAGTTATTCAATGGTAATTTATTTCATTCCCAATATAATAATTTAGAGACTTATCGATATATTCATTCATTTCCTTTGATACAATACAATGACTTTCATTTAGTTTTTTTTATATCATTGAATCCCCAACAAGACACAATGTTACATTTAACAATTGAGTATAAATACAAAATAATACAATTATAAGCGGCCACGGCAATGGCATAATTATTTTATTACATTTTATATAAAACCAAAATCAAAAAATAGAAATATAAAAATTAAAACTAAAATTATCTGGTAATTTATAGCACACATTTTGTTTCTAAATGAAAAGAAATTTTGATGGAAAATATGTGTTATGTGTATAAACCAACGTTTTGTTAACGAATTGCAAAGCGACGTAATTCCGATTATTGGTGAATGTGACCTATCTAAAAGGAATCGTTAAACTCAAGTGGGATTTTCATTTCTAATTAACTAAATATATATTAGTCACATACCAAACATAAATCAAAAACAATTAGAGTATAATCAATTGAGGTAGATTTTCGCATAGTTTATGGACTAATAATAACCGTATTTACAAGGCATATGTAAGTACGTAGGTGGTTGATTGCTCACAAGCGCCCGCGGCGTCGTCTGACAGACGATTTGTATGTCAGCCGCCTCACCGGCGGACACCGAGCATTACCGGAACACGAAAGACACACTGCCCGACAGACAATTGCGATTTCACTGGTTCTCGACAATGTGCCCGTATTTACTCTACAATAGCTTCGCCTTGAAGGGCATTTGCATATTGGTATTGTTCTCAAGTCTAATCGTACGAAAGACAATGTTGAATTATGTTTATTATAATGAAAAAGTGGATGAAGAAATACGTGGTATCATTTATAACTATAATAATAAACCAAATGTTATAATTGAATTTACATACACACCATTTATGTTGTCGTAAATATACCACTCAAGTGACCATACATTATACTTTAATATTCATAACATACAATATGGTTTTATGCTATACAGGATATACGAAGCGAGAGATGGACTAAGGGCGAATCTCTTTTAGTAATAAAATATTTATTCATCTAACTCGCACCTGACTGATGCACGAAAAAGCGATCGCGGCAGACGGGTGCGGCGGCGTCGCGCGACCCCGTCCTCTCTGTTGGACTTTCGTTGCGTCGATTAAACACCGATAAAATTGACAAGCGGATGGACACGGAGCCAATAAACGAGATTCCCCGAATATTTCACTTCCATAAATACTCAATAAAGGCCTTTTTCCCACGCCGTTTCGCGACCGACGTCGAGAGCGTCGATCCCCGTTCCGCCACATTAAATTCTTCACGTTTAATCAATTCCGGGATGGTAGTAAAAAATATCAAAGTGAAGTGTTTCCCTCAGTATCGACGGCGCCGGCAGCTGAGCAGACAGCAAATAAATTGTTGACGTCGTTCCGAAAGGCACGAAAATTACCGGGGTAGCTTCGCGGACACGCCTTTTATCTGTTACGTCTATCAGAGCCGCTCTACGTTCGACGCTCGGTACGTAAATAAGGATAAAAAGTAATTCAGAGCAAATAACAACAAAGGGGATATGCGGAAATCGCACACGTTTCTCGTTTATCAAGCTCTTGCAAAGTGATTTTCTAATCTGCGTATACATATTTATGATTTGATCATTATCAAGGAAATTTATCATATTTTATGCGCTAATATAATCAAGTTAGACGTACGCAAACAGCTTTAACAAACCTGTAAAACGTTTAATTCAAACGAGGGATATCGATAATGAGCGAACGCTTTGAATATCGAGTTACTGCACTGCAAAGGAGCACATAAATACGTCTATTGTAAATGAAAGTTAAGAACCGAGTTGAATATAACTCGTTCCAAGTTGTATCGAAGAGGGGAACGCTCCCGGCGTTATACCGCAAAACTTAGGACTTTTAAAGAAACTTACCACAACAAAGTATAGTGCTATTTAATATTACCGTCTCATATTTTTACAATCATATACAATATAAAAAGAGAAAATCTACGTTACGCTTGAAAATAGGCTATCGAAGATATCCTATTTTCAAACGTTTTCGGCTATTGCATTTGTAATTAATTAAGTAACATTTAAAATTGCAAATAATGTCTATATTATAATGTCTCGCAGAAATTCAAAAGTGTAAACATCCGGTTCTCTACAAGTATGTACGTAATTTTAAAACAACCAGATATGTACTAAAAATTACCAGAAAATCCTAATTTTTATACTCTAATAATGACTAGCCGTATGTATGCGTTACGGTAAAAAATATGATGATGTATACAACGAATCCGGTCATAATAAAATACCTGTGGTTAAACATGGTAAGTCACGACACTTACGAGAGCGAGGCGGTGCAGGCGGTTTTATGCAAGATAAGCTAGTTGCGCCGCGGCAACAATGTGCTTTTGGACTCGTAACTTCGAAGCAATTAAACGATAAGTTACACTAGTAGTATTTTTATTTAGCCGTCACGTGCGCACGCCGTTCGTACCAAGGTTTATGTCTGCTGCCGGTTGTCGGGCGCCGAATTTAACAGCTCCGTGAAACCGGTGTTGCCACGAAGCCAGCGAGCGACTCCTGACGAGCGGTACCTAATTATATCTCCAAATTTATTTCTGACGATAGAAAATACGAACGATTTACAGGCCGTCATTTTAGACTAATATATGTTTACGTCGACAGGTAATCTCTTAGAATATGTTTACGTCGACAGGTAATCTCTTAAAATCGTGGACGCATCTATCTCTCGCTACCTTGTTATGTAAAGAATAAACTCCAGACAGCACCATAAAAACATCCAGACGATCGACGCAGCAAACGAAGACCAGTACATAGGAAGGCGGTATCTTCGACCGTTAGGAGGTTATTAAATATTAAAATAAACTCGCATTCCCGGTGAATACCCGGCGATAGCCGTGATTAGCCGACGCGAGCACAATGAGAGCGCGGCGGCGCCGATGGCCGGGCCTTATCATATCTGAAAACGAGCCTACATAATTCAACAATAGGCGACGAGCCCAGCGTTACGCACTTCAACACCCAGCTAAAGCGTAGACATTATGTAAAACAAGCAAAATGACTAAGAAACGGTTGATTTCTATACGTAATAAGATTACAGGGGATTCTGAAAAAACAATTTTGTAGCTTACCATTAATCTTGTAAACATTTTATTTCACTGATGTTGAATATACATTATACTCAAATTATTATTTTAATATCTATTAGTCCTCAAATGATTAATAAGTATGAATCCATAAAAAAATATTTTAATCGCCGATCCGTTATGTGTGAGAGCTTTTCACCTTACCTGTAACAAAAGTAGTAAGTAAAGAAGTAATCAGTAAGTAAATTGAAATACATATAATATACTATGAAGATTTTTAATTTATAAATAAAACTTATTTCAGTGTAAAAAATAAAATTAATATATGAGAAGCCATAAAGAAATAATAAACGGAATGTTCCTATTTAATTTAATTATTGTATATGGATTAAATAAAACAAAAAGCGATAAGGTATTTTATTAGTCTAAATAATTTAAATTTGTCTATTCGTACGAGTGAGTGGGTTTGTGATTGGAGTCGAATCGGAATGACTGATAGAAATCTAATTTGCGACATTCGAAAGAACTTGATTATACTCAAATTTTCTGAATTGCCATCTATTGAACAGATAGATTTTGAGAATTTCTAAAAATGCTTTTTTTAAAATAATTTCGTCACTATTAAAGCGATCGATTCCAAAATCTAATCAACTCTATTCCTAATAAAACAGTGTCCAATGCTGTAAATCCTGCAGCAATCAGTTAATTTCTTGGTAATATTTAATAAAGAAAAAATTCTTATTAGTATTTTATTCTATAGAATATTTTATCGAAGTATATTTTAGATTTTTGATAGATAATTTAAACTAGGACAATGTAAAAAAAAACTGCATCGAATGACACGAACTCCTGCAGTTCAGTTTGGTTCAAACAAATCTGTTGATATAACTTTGTTAAGAAGTGTATTTTTTGTGTTTTTTTAATCTCGTTGAGTGCTACAAGCTTCATTCAAATCTGGTAATTCCCTCAAAACATATATTTGACAAAACAGCGGGAAGTTTTAGAGTTTGCCAAGGCCAATGGTTTATCAGATTTTTTAAGAATTTGCCTCTAATTTGAAAATTTATTTAAAGACTATTAATTTTTTTTTTTATATTTATCAGTAGTGACGTCATACGGTAGACTGATGAGTTCGGCACCTTTGTCATCACAATACAGCAAAAATATTACATAAATTTCTGCTTACCATCTGATATTAACGCTAACGTATATAAATAACTCAATCATATTAGATTTTAGTTCTGTTACTGATTTTGACCCTGAAATGCACATACAGACTACAACATGATATCATTTAGAGACAAAATTAAAAACATAAGGAAAATTTCTATCTTTTTAAACGCATTTTATAGTTTTATAATGGTTTTAGAACCAGTATCCCACATATTATACTTCACACCTCGAATTATTTACATGAATTTACTATCGACTAAAGTATTTGTGATGCTAAAATTCGTATCAGTAAACATTTAATATACATATTTATTATATTAAGGCAAACAAACGCAAGGAATCTATCATTGTGATGTTATATTGTGAATCTCAGATCACACTGTAAACAACGCGTCGCGATGAACGGTATGCCTGCAATCAAGTCACTAAGCTCCAATAATTAAATAATTCAGATTCATCTGCAGATACTATCAACTGCCATTAGCTGATTATGCTCTATTATTATTAACTTTATTGTATACCCGCGCCAACAGACAGTCACCTGATTTAAACGGTTTTGATGTTAAATGTTTGGATATTAAAAGAGATATATTCAGTATATAAATGTATTTTTTAGATAATTTTGACTCTTAATGGCAAAACTTAAATATTCCGTTACGAAACAATCAAAGAATAATATCTAAAATATTTCAATAGGTATATGAATAGACAAGACATATAAATTCTTTTATCAATTAAAGGTTGTTTTTTTTTGATAAATATACAATTACATAGAATACGTTCCATCCTGGGCTAGGCCTTTGTACTGTTATTTACTATATATGATATTTTTATTACTATAGACCTTATCGAAAAACAGCAAAAACAAAATTACTCTAGGAAAAATATATAAAATGTCAATGTTTTAATATCGTTATTATAGAAAAATATTTTTAATTAGAATTTAAAAACTTCTCACAGTTTATAAGAATAACACAATTTTGATATATATTGATTTTGTTACATAACAATCACGACGCAGTCCTCTAAATTATGAGGTACAAAGATAAAATCGCCGTGTGTTGATATACACTATATGTATATATGTAAATTAAATTAAATTACTAGTAAAATAAAATATCCCCAAATATAAATATCTCTCTCTCTCTCATCTGAAGTTCAGTGTGATTCTTACAGCCTAAAATACGACAATGTACGATTTTCCATATCACAAGCTTTCTTTGAGTAACAGAACACAACAATCTCAGAGCAAAAAATACTGGTAAAATTGACGTATAAATATAAAGCGGCACACAAATTAAGATACTCTATTACTACCGCGTGCGCAGTCACTCCCAGTAAATTTGCATTTACTTTTCTTTCGCACGATTTGACCACTCAAGCCTAGTTTGTTCCGTATAATCCTTATTCTGCATTAGTATTTATTCATTTATCTAGTTTTTGTTTTTGAATAATGTCGTTTGGATGCCAGTTCTCTCTTATCCTCTATATATGAATATTTGAAGTCGAACTCAACACGTAATTAAGCTTTAAACAATACCACATTGATTTCGGAATAAAACTTTGATTAACTGAAAAATATAAGGTCGAAATGGTCGTATTTTGACTGTATTTTTTAGTACGTTAATTTTTTTACAGCTTCAAGAGACCGCAATGATAAGTATTACGATGTTAATTTCAACTTAATAACTTCACGTATTCCAGAGAAAAAGGAAGACAGACTGACAGACTACTAATGAAGTGATCCTATAAGGGGTTCCTTTTTATCTGTAGGTATAGAACCCTAAAAATAATGATGGCGTCAAGGATTGGACCTTTCCCACTTATCATCATCTGTCAATCATGGTTATTTTCGTTATGGCTGTATGGTTAGTTCTATATATTCAAAAATACAAATAACGGGATTCATATATTTTGTCCCAATAAAATACATAAATTATTTAATTTCATTTGCGAGTGACAGTTAGTTAACCGATATTTCGCATAATCTTCGAATTCGTAGAAGCGTGCTCGTCACCCGACTTTATACATAAATATTAATATTGCTCAAACAAAATGAAAAATTCTACATAAACTTTATTTGTTTAGAGTCCACTTTATTTTATAAAAAACTGCAGGCCAGATTTAAAACATCTCTTTTCTTCTCGATAATATTATTGATAAAACGATGCGAGACTACAAATAAATTCGAACGGTCAGTACAATATAAAACTAAACAAAATCTGTATAAAAATAATTTTTTTATAAATAATCGAATATTTAATACCAGGTTTCGCATAGTTTAAAATAAAAATTTGCCGTCGTCACATGTATATTTATGTAAGTTTAGCAGTTGTTAGCAGTTGTTAAAGTCCACATTTGCTTTTGCATAGCGATACGAGACAAGAAACGTTGATAGCGTCCCTGGGAGTATGATAAAATTTTATTTAATTATGCATTAGCATTCTCGGTGGCTTATCGCACGCCGATTCTACGAAAGCTCCATGGGCGCATCCGCAACCGTTTCACATAGCGTTCCAAATGAAATAGCAACGCTTGGACGATAAAACCAGCTCTATGTTCATTCTCAAAGCATAAATGGTATTCTATGGTATTGGGATATTAACCTAAATTGAGGTAAAAGGATTATAAAGAGCAATAATTTGATAGTGTAAATGGAAAAGGAAATTAAATTTGTAATCAAAAGTAAATATTATTATAATTTAGGATGTGATTGAAATATTTTTAAAAAGTAGGTTTGAAAATGTATTTTAAATTTTATCATATAGTTAAATATTTTATCTCAGAGCTTGGAGGTAAGTACATAACATTTATTTGTGAACGCTGGAGATAGCAAAAATAAAAACTACCTCCCTACTACCTAGCAGCTAGTAAAAGTGTGTATATATATACATATGTGTACCTTAGCATATAGCATATACCTATACCATATACCTAGAGGTTTCGAATCTTTTTCAAATGTAGCAAAAACACGGGAGGCGGAGGGAACTCTTTACATTTTAAATATAAGAAATATAGGGTACAACTTTCGAATATTTTTTAAGGGGAATTATTCTGCAATTTTAATTATTTAGCTTATGATCGTACTTCACAACAATACGCTAGTATTATATTTGAAACAACTGTCTGCGATTTTGTTGCGGGTCGCCTTTAAAGTTATTACTATTTAGTATTAGATTTGGAGTTATAGATGGCAAACATAAAAAATATCGATAAATCATAAAATATTATGCAACGGTTGTTCTATGAATTGTTTATGGAACAAAAAAAAATAATGCACGATATATATTCGCAGTAAGCTGATCAAGCCCTGATACAATATCATTTTGACTATCTACGTAAATCTTTATTGTTTTAGTACATGTTAAAAAAGAGTATAATATAATACCTTTTCTGTAAACATGTAAGTATTTATAACATTTGTAGTATAGTTCAAATGTCGACATATTATACGAAGTCAGGGAAAAGGTTGTTTCGTATATTGTATATAAATTCAAGACAATTTTTCATCACATTTTATTTACATTTAAGTATAATATATGTATGGATGGGAAAAAAGGTTTTTTAGTATTTTATAAGCTAAAAGTTGCAATAAAATCTCTTGGGTTATACTATTTGAATCTGGCTAGTTTTGCTACCATTACACAGATGATTTTAAAAATACTAATAAAAATAAAGACAGTATCCTGTCATTTTTTAATTATTTTTCTGACCATCAAAATGAGTGGATCTAACGTAGAAATTCGATAAATTTTGAAGTTTTATAACAACAAGGGATAACTGTGACACAAACCGCGAAAAAAATTGTGACGTTTATAGACCTAATGCAGTATCCGTAAGAGTAGAACAATCCTAGTTCAATCGTTTTCAGACCGGTAATTTTGATGTAAAAGATGAACCTCACCCTGGTCGAGCTATATGGATGAAATAGCATACATTTTAGAAAAAGTAGAGTATGATAGACATATTAATTCTTACGACATAGATAAAAAGCTGGGAATTGACTAGATAACGGTTTTGGCCCATTTTAAAAAAGCTGGATATATAAAAAGCACGATACTTTTGTCCCATACGAGCTTACTGAAAATGTAATGAATCGTGTATTCATTTGCGATTCTGTATTGAAACGTAATGGAACGGATCCGTTTTTGAAAAGATTAATCACTGGTGACGAAAAACGCGTGAAAAAGATCATGGTCTAAAGGCAAGCAAGCTGTACTATAGCGAAATCCGGATTAACTCGCCATAAATTGATACTATGTGTATAGTAGGATCGGATGAACATGATTCAGTATGAGCTTTTACCGCCGGGTTAAACAATCAGTTTGCATCTCTCCTACAAACAGCTGATAAGATTTAAGAAATAAGTAGAGAAAAAACGGCCGAAATTGATCAACAGAAAGAGTGTGGTTTTTCAACCAGATAATGCCAGACCACACACATCTTTAGCCACTCAGAAAATAATTAGAAAGTTTAGTTAGGAAGTATTAATGCATCCACCATATAGCCTTGACCATGCACTATCAGATTTTCACCTGTTTCAGTCTCTTCAGAATTCTTTAGGTATGTTAGGTTAACATCAAGAGAGGATTCTCAAAACTTATTGCTAGTTAATCTGGGTTTCGATATAGACTGTGGAGATTACTTGTCTTTTGACCACGATATTTTCACGTTCTTATCGTAAGTAATCCATTTTTCTTCACCAATGATCAATTTTTTCAAACGTTTTTCGATTTTATTTCGTAAATGAGTACACGATTCATTAAGTTTCTTTTAGTGAGCTCGTGTGGCACCCATTTTTCGAGCTTTTTTGTATATCCAGCTTTTTCAAACAGGCCAAAACTGTTTTGTAGTCAATCCCTTTTCAGGTATGTTCTAAGAACTAATATGCTGATGTTGCTCTATTTTTTCCAAAATAGCATCGACTTTATCCGTAACAGTTCGACCAAAGCGAGGTTCGTCTTTGACACCAGAATTACCGGACTGAAAACGCTTGAACCAGTTTTGTGCTACTCTTATCGACACTATATTAGGTCCATAAATGTCATATTTTTTTTCCTCAACTTGTGTCGCATTTTTTAATTTTTGAAACAAAACTTCAAAATGTATCGAATTTCCAAATAGATTTACTTATTTCGATGGACAAGAAAATAATAGAAAAATGGCGGGACACCGGTTTTACATTATTATTTTTCTTTTTTAAAAATGTCATTTATTTACTGGAATCAAAACTAGCCAGATACAAAAAACACAATCAAAGAGTTTTTACTGCAACTTTTTACTTATAAAATAAGAAAAAACTTTTTTCCCCACCTATACATGTAGTAAAGAATATACTTTCCATTTTTCACAAATGTGTACGTACATTGATTCTACATTGATTCACAGAAAAGTTTTAAAATTGAATTATGGTGTAATAGAATACCATCTCGAATTTCAGAGAACAGGTCGCATAACAGTAACTTCTTATAGTTCACAATATCATTAATAATCGCTTTAGGAATTTATGGCAATTAATAATTTAAAGATATCATCTTAATTGCCGCTGCGGAACGTGTTTGTAGAAAATGTGGAATAGACACCGTATCACATAATTTGGCGTCGGTTAATCAACTTCTTTCTTATAGAAATTGTAATATTAAAAGTATCAATCAAAAAATCACAAATCATGTGGCAAAAAAGTATAAGATCATTAAAAATTGAATAACTTTATAGAACAATTCTCGTTTATAACCTTCTACGTAAATCTCTCAAAGATGTCACGTGATTTAAATTATCAATAATATTCACGCAAGCATTCTGGAAGGTGTCTATTATGAAAACTGACAAAAGACCGATAAATGCAACGCAACATCTCAATCGCGCGATCTATGGACACGAAAAAGCTCTATTCAATGGGTCTATTACCTTTTGGTATATCGCAACGTTGCGCGAGCGCAACACGTCAATCAATTGTGCAACTGAGGTGAAAGTTAAGTGCGCCGCCGCGAAATGTCGCACTACGCTATTGTAAGCACTCAAAAACTAACACAATGAGAGCGTAATTGCAAAATATATAAAATTTAATAAAAAAGAGTTTCTCGTAAAAGAGTATGTATATGAAGTAATAAAATATATCAATAAATCAGCACATACCATACCATTAAAATACAGACAAAATAATAGTATGTATAAATAAAATAACTTTATCAACCACAATGAATAATAATTATTTATTGAAAAAAGTCAACCATAACGAACGAAGTTCTTATAAGAAATACATATTTCGTTTGAAGTAAAGAAAATTAAATTATATCATATTTTCGAAATTGCAATAAAACTTTTAAAATTATAACTTATTACTTTGAGCATACGCTCTAGTATTTGTTAATTACACACTAAAATAAAATGTATACGATTGTAAAGACTATATCTCGTCAGGTTCAGAAACCATTGTAAAAATATCAAGTAAAAAACTGCTTTTTGGGTTGAATTGTAAATGTGCTGAATAATTAGATTGAGTGAAGGCTATCCATGACTACTGTTCAATTAGTATCATGACTGATTTAACAGTGAAACGCTATTCCTTATACATATAAGTAAGGATTAAGACAAAAAAAGTCACCTTCTGTCTCCGTCACAAAGGTGACTTTTTTCGTCGAACACAAATTAAACTCACATATGGCTATTGAAAGATAGATGTACCCTAGAGTACTGATGGTCATCGATATCACCACTCATCATCAGTTCCTTCATATGTGAACAAAACTCTTATTTCCCAAAAAAGAAGTGTGATTGGACGTTGAACTCAAAACAAAGACATTCCAAACAATTTATGTCGGAACTGAGATTTTTTACGACAATTACTGTAGCAGTTGTATGGTATAGTCATAATATTAACAAAATTTTAAAAAAACATTTGGAAGTCATACGACGAAGGACAAATGTGAAACATTGAAGTTAATCTTAGAATTTGTAATCAATAAAAACTTATAAACAAAGTATGGAGTAAAATAATGTAGAGTTTCTTAATAAAATCAATATATTATACTTATAATTATACACATATATATAAATATTGTATCAATAATATTCTCACTGATTCGAATTCTTTAAGCACTTTAGTAATAATTAATTATATTTTGAAGAAAAATAGCGTGGATACAATCGGTAATCATATCAAGTAGGTATATTGTCGTCAGATAGAATTATGTATAATGTAGCTCTCACGCAGAAGCAACGAAGTGCATATATTCGTATTTTCGTATACATAAGCGCTATCTAGCGCCCGCAACTTTTCGAAACTTATTCAATATTGGTATATTTGTGAAATATTAAAACATTGATTATTATTATTATTAATGAATAATTTATATTTCTTCAACACAATTAGTGAACAGCACCAGTATCTTCTTATTCCATTTCAGTTATCTTAATGTCAATAATTATGTACTGTTACTGCTTTCGATGTAGCCACGAGTTCAATTATTTGCACTTTAATCTAACAATCATTTTAATTTCATAAAACAATTATCTGCCTACACCTCTGACAATTAAATGATCAACTAATCCGGATTTTATTTAGAGTCAATTTATCTTCCATCAGTTACATCAATTTCAAAGAAACACACTCTGTCATAATAACGACTTTTTTATAGCATTTTCGAGGGGCAAACGAGCTTGCACTAGATAGTAGGTGGTCACCACGCCCATGGGTACACGCGACTCCAAAGGAGTCAATCACTCTTGCGTTACCAGATTTTTGGGTAGGAATAGGATATCTGATGAAGGGAGAGTGGGGCGATAGAGGAGGAGTGGGCCGATGGAAAAGGGGATAAGTCACGGAAACTCTCACTCACTGGACAAAAAGTAACAGCGGAAGCTGCTACTTTACAACTGTATTCTGTGATGAGAGTGTGGTATCTCACCGGTCGAAGCGCCCATTTTCGTACTGCAGCCAAGTTGACTACGACATGAATCGACAATTATTGCATTTTTTTATAATTGGAGGAACAACATACAATTATCTCTATTGTTTCTGAGACAATTGTAATAAATGACAATCCGCTAGTTGACAAAATTTTAAAAACTAGTTATTTATACACCTAGACACTTATTTTATCCAAAAAAAAATATATTTTAAGGAAAAACTAATATTTACAATTAGTATTTTGCATTTAAAAAAATCAATTTAATTTTCCGTCAAAACGCCTAAGACTGTCATGGCGTCTTGAATGACGTCACGGCTCGCCAAACAAAACTGTTTGTTTACTAAGATTGAAGTGTTTTAAAATAAAATGGATTTGCCGTCGTATAACTATTACAAGTGCTGTGTAGTGCCTCAGTGTGAAAGTACAAGCATAAAACGCCCAAAAAATTATTTATATATGTTCCAAGAAATCAACAAATACGGAAAAAAGTGGCTAACACTTGCAAGAGGAATGATAGTCATTGTTTTCAACAAACTCAACAATGTACTTTTGTGAAGATCATTTCGATGTAAGTATTCCGCTCAACATAGTGTAGGTAATGTAAATGTGATGTAAATATACATTAAAACAATAATATACTATTTAAGGTTATCTATTTTATAATCGTCAAAGTCAAAGTGTTTATTGTCTTATTTAGAATATGTCAGTTGTATTCATTGGACTAAAGACACATGTTTTATTTTTCTAGTTGCCAAACGATATGCTCAATATACAGAGTATCATATTATGGGAAAAGTATCGCAAGTGCATGAGACCAGGTTGTACTCCAAGCAAATTTGGATGTCAAGAAGATAGACGAAAACGGGCATGCAGCAGCACAGAGCGACCATACATAGTTAAAAACAAAGAATGGAGATAATAGCAGAATGTCTGAATGAACCAGAACAAAGTTGTGCACAAAATTCATCTATTGAAGATACCTCATACAAGTTCAGGTATGCACTAGTAATAACCAACACACTATTTTAAACAACAAAGAAATACCTAGTTAATAAACTATAATTCTAATCACTTGCATTTATTTTTCAGATTTTCAAACAGTTGGACAAAATGAGCCAGAAATCATATTCAAGCAGAAAGTAGATAAAGCGGTTCAAGCATTTGTGACATAGTTTCAGAAGTAAAGCTGTCCAGACAAGAATAAAAACAGTAGACCAGGCATTATCACCCTTGAAACCATCAACAATATCTAGTTCCACATCCCCATTTAAAGCTACCATTAAAAAATCAAGTCCTTCGATATCCAACTTAATCAAAATTACAAGAAATATATTGATTGAAGAAGAGCATTCTGACGGTGATATTTCTTTGTATACACCATCTGTGGCCACATGTAGTCGCTCGCCATCAGTGCATTCATTACAAGTGAAATCGTCTTCCGACTGTAGTGAATTAATTGAAGATATAAAACTAGAAGTGAATGAGACGCAGTTAAACACAATTAAAAAATTGAAAAAAGCCTCGTTTGTATATTGGTGTCCCGAGCAGTTGTTACTATTTAATTGACTTACTAAAAGATGAAATGAATATTCCTAAACATCATATATTACTATGTTTACATAAGATAAGATTGGATATTAAATTTAATCAATTGGCAGATGATTATGGATTGAGTCCATCATATTTATGTAAGATATTTTTAAAATATACCGGTAATAAGCTACATGCGTTCTTTCATTGTAGATATTAACAGGGAAATGATAAAGAGGACCTTACCAATGGCATTCAGACACAAATACCATAACGTGTCTTGTATTATAGATTGCCTTGAAATTGAAGTGCAAAACCATCTAAGGCAATTAATCAAGCCATGACATGGTCTGAATATAAAAAGCAAACACCATAAAATATTTAATATCCTGTACACCAAATGGATTGGTTAACTACATTTCTCCGGATTTGGAGGCAGAACCACTGACACATGTGTGGTTGAATCATGTGACTTTGTAAATACTTTAAAAGTGGTATGGTTGTGTGGCAGACAGGGGATTCAAGCATGTAGAGCAATATCTTAATAAATCAAATATTAAATTAGTAAGGCCTCCAAGTGTTCAAACAGGAGTGAAAATGAGCAAAAATGAAGCTAAACAGACCAAGCAGATAGCCAGCTTGAGAATTCACGAGTTATTCGCCGCCTACGTGAATTTTATATGCTTAAACCACATGCATGTACTAATTTTAAATTTGTAAAAATTCTTGATGATATATTAATCATAACATGTGCTTTAATTAATGTGCAAGATTCTCTAATAAAACAAAACTAAAATTCAAAATTGTTTTTTATTACCCACACATTTAAAATTACATACATTTACTTAATAGTCTGATATAATAAAGATATACTTGAGTCCACCATATCTATGTATTACTATATTTATTTTTCAAAATCTACACACACTAAAAACACACTCTTATTCTACACTCTTATATAGTAAGGGATATATATTTATTTTCCAAAAGTTTACTAACTTATTTATGATAAAATCCTCAATGTATTGCTGATTGTATGGTATATTTATTAACTCTCTATTTTTATTTTTAGTATAGTCTGGGTCAGCTACACAGAAAATGCAGTTTTCCTTTGTGATAAGTACATTTGAAGTTGCATTTGAACATTGTATTTTTCAGTAGCCTCTCCATTTTTATATAATTTTTATATGTTTTTTACTAATAGGACATTTAATTTCAATTATACCATCCTCAAAATTCCATCTGGGGAACCAGCAATCATAGGATATTTGGAGTTTAATATTAGGCCACACTTATTAATTTTTTTAATTCTACATTCCACTGTTTTTCTCACTTCATCTTCTAGGATGCGTCCACGTTTCATAGATGGAGTATCTGGTATTTACCTCCTAGTATTAGGGATACAAGTGTGCCGTCATTTGTTTTGCATCGGCTTACTTCATGTGCTCTGAAGCTGTTATTCGGCCATACCGCAGTTGAAACCACAGATCACTCTCGGACTGTTCCCTAGTTTCTTCTTCAACTTGCTTAATTAAAGTAGGTGAAATCTGAACTTTCTTCAAAAAAATCTTCAACACTTTTGTTTTTGAACTCATATACTAGTTGGTGCATCGAGACAGCCTGTGTTACAGTTTGACTATACGAGGGTTGGTATTTTATTAGTTCGCAGTCTTCTAATTTCCTCTTTCTAGCCTCTTCCAAAACTTCTAAAACCAATGAATTGGCTGGCAGTATGGGATTGCCCTTGACAATTCCTTTGCCGTCATATATTTCATGCTACTTCCGACTCTGGAGAGTTTGGATTTCTTCCAGTAGCACTCCACTGATGTGCATGATGGTTCCTCACTGCGGCGATGAAGCCACATGAAAGGCTATCGCGTGCTTACAGCCGCCTTGTGACGCTACACAGTCTTCACATTGGACAGAGAGGACAACTTCGTTTTCCTCATCAACAACCAGTGTGCATCCATATAATTTAGCATGAACTTTGTGTTCCGGACATATTTTGCACTTTACAGTAGCATTTACTGTCACGCTTAAGCTGCACATAGCTAACAGCGTCGTCCCCATATGAAGCTCGTGAGGACCTGAAATTAAATTTATAAATTTGTCATTTCTTTGTATTTATAAACTGTAGTAATTCTAACCTCAAAATCTGTAATTAAAAGGTCTACAAACAATACATACAAAATCAATAATCGGTAATAAAACATAAATATTTATATCTAAACTTATAATAAATATATTATACTTACATTGAAGTTTTGACATTGCGGAATTCCGATGAACAAAAGTCTCTATTTGATGCGAAAAATGTACCAAGCATAACGGCGTCAACTCTGGGCAAGTTATTGCTATTTGCTTTGCTAAATCCTGATTCCATGATGATATCTGTTTGTCTTTCACTATATGACTAAGAATAACTGTATTTACGAGTTAAAAAAGGGATAAAAACGAGAAATTATAATGAAAATGGCAGGAGGCTATCTTTGTTGTTTGAATGAAAACGTCAACGACAGCAGATGTTTGTAGAGCCGTGACGTCACACTTTCTGATTGGTGTTTACTGTCACGTGACTTACCTATTTTTTAAGATTTATTTTCTAAAAATATAAATAATCTTTAATTTTTATGATAATTAGATTTTTTTTTCCTAATCTAAATGTCTTGATCTATAATTAGAAACTATAATCCATCCGATTTGTTCTTAGTGGAAACAAGCCGATTATGGATATAATATTTTGCTTTGAACTGAACGAAAAAACTTAGCGTTGTGGTTTGTACAATATGTAAGAGTTTGGCAATAATAAATGAATTCATTACGGCAGAGGCTAGTTTTGTGAAATTGAGCAAAATTTCCTTGAAGCAGGGTTCTTTGAAGGCCGAACCGTCCCTGTATAACCAATACGCTCTGACATTTTTGCCTTTCTAAAGATGTTTCGGATAAGTTAACTTTAATTTAACAGTTTATTTGCATATTATTTTTCAAATTCTAATAATAAATATTACACCTCATCCCGATAATATTCATAATTGTACTGAAGCTCTACACAAAATTTATTCAAAAATGTAAGTACTCATTTGACAAGAGGCGTTTTGAAAATCTTTCCATTTCTTCCACAGCCGCGCACTGCGGGCGCGATGGTATGCGTCATGCCATTTGCCGTGACGGCACACGGGTCTATTTTATTGCCATTTGACACCAATAGATGTTTCACGTCAATATGACTGATAATTATATAAGGTATGTATTATATATATATACCTTAAATAATAAGAATGCATACAATTTTGACAGACCTAAATAAAAATAATTTTGCAACAATATAGATTGAAAGGGGGGAAATCATAAGCGATTGTTAGTGCTCTATATAAAATATAAATGACAGTAGTTGCTCAATATTAACCCTCAGAACTATGGACCCACCGACGTCTGCGCCGAGTCTGATCGTAATGGCTTACTGTAAATATTCATTGAGAGCACTCTGCGTAGGTCGTGCGTGGTCTAGAGCGCGGCTGTGACATTTATTAGAGATATAATAAATTTTAATAGCATTTGCATAACTGGGCGTCCATACTGTTGACAACATCAGTATTCAATTACCACACACCAATACTACTAATTAATTTGTATATTTTCCTAAAATGATTTACAAGATTATTTGTAAGCCTATTTCTTTAAACCCTCACCAATATTGCAGACCTAAAATTGTATTGTACTTACTGATTTATAAACTCATTACGTTTCAATAAGAATCAATTACGTGCATCATTTTCTATGGAAATAACTAGAGAACTACGTACATATTTCATATTTCAACCAATAAATATTTCATAATTCAATCAATAAATATATTACAACGAGCAAAGATAGCTTGTATTATATTCGATTACTTTTAATATCCTGATTATTAAATGTTATCAAAAAAAATCTAAACAATAAACTTAAAAAGAATGCTTTTTGAAAGTTTTTTCTAAAAAGTAAATAAATCCTATAACATGGTTTATTTAGCTTTCTACACAAAATATTTTCATACACAAACGCTAGATAATTTCTTTTAGTTTTTAGAACAGTACCATGTATATTAATATTTTTTAAAACTGTAATAGCCTCAACAGAAACTACTAAAACTTGTATCGAATTCAGTAAAAGAAATGTATTTTATTACTTTTTAGGGTACCCAGGCAAAATGGTGAAAAGGGAACCCTTATAATTTCGGCGTGTCCGTCTGTCCGTCCACTCGTATGTCACAATGATTTTACTCAAAAACTACAACATGCATATCGATGAAATTCGGAGTAAAAGTGTCATGTGTAAGCCGATACTTAGTTTGGTAGTTAAATAAATTAAAGACTTCTAGGAGGGGCATTCCATACATGTAACAGAAGCTGAAAAAAAATTTTTAAGCAAACATCGACGTGTGGCATATATTTCGATAGTTCTTTAAAACATTGGGTTTCTAAGCAATTTTTTTGGATTAAGTGAATATTTTTGAATATAATCGCTTCGAAATTAACATATATTGTGAACCCCTCTTTATTTTTTAAATCGTAATGTCCAAAGATTTGAAAAAAATTGCAAAGATAAAGCTTAATAAATACTTTCAACAAGAATTATTTTGAACCTGATCGGATATACCGTTATGGAGCAATCTAGAATAATCGACATACCTTCTTGTTTCTCCACTTATAGGTGATTAAAGAATATATCTACTTTGTGCAGAAAACATGAAAAAGAATGTAACAAGGTAGTTTTTTTCCTCTATAATGCATTTTTTTTTTTGTAGTAACGGTTACGGAACCCTACACTAAACATGTTCCGAACTGCTCTTGGTAGGTTATTATTTTTATTTATTGTTCTTCGTCGTCGCATTTTCACTAAAATAGAACACCCGTCCGGCTTAATTTCATCGTGCTCAAGTTATGCGTGACTATTGTAATACGTCGAACATTGTAATCTCAGCGGAGTGCCGACACGTCGCCGCCTTCATGGCGCAATGCACGTCAAGCGGCCTCTCCTCCCCCATATGGTAATTTCTTTAGTCGGGAAGTGGACCACTCTTACCATATAAGGCTTAGAGCGATGTTCATTTCGAGCCGCAAAGCACTTATTCGCCGAATGCGAGTACGCCCGCCCGGGAGCTTAGGCAGCATTGTACATTCGGGGGGCGTAGCCGTACCCTCCGCGTGGAATCCGCTAGAACGCTCTTTGCAATAATGCGCTTACCCGCACTCAGTGGTTACCCTTATAATTCCAGTCGGCGCGCGACGCCGTCCGCGGCCTAAGTCGAAATTCGTGTTACCCGCGAAAGAGTTATTGCAATAAGCGACATTGTATTTTATCGCTCTTGTTATACAATGGTAACATAGAGAGCAGTCACCGAAATGTAAAAGAGATACGTTTTAGAGATGCAAGCAAAGGAAATCGGTCGCAAAATCTGTCTAATATTTGGGAAAATTATATCGTAGATAACGGAAAAAAATTTTAAAATAAGTGATGTGTATACTTGAGACCTTAGTTAATTTGATTATGAATACTCTATAGTTACCAGAAGCTGAAATATAACGGAAACCTGTCTACAATCAGATGTGGTTTGGCACATGTACTTACTTATAATAAGTACAAAGTGAAATCGAAATCCATATAAAATTATTTTTAAGCACTTTTAACATAAAAATGTAATTTTAGATATAATTTAATTTTAATTCATTAATTTAAGTGGTAAATAGGTTTAAAATATAAATTTATATTATCAGTTAAAAATGAACGAATAGTTCATGTCTTACAATAAGTTGCATTGAAAAAAATATTGATTAACTACATTATTCAATAACATCACATAATGATCCTAGTTTTATACGAGTCGGGACGGGTAAGAGAATAAAAAGTTCTTAAATTGTATTAATAAAACTTGTGAGTGTGGGGATTCAAACTAACGAACAAACGAACAAGTAAGCGAAATCAAAACAAGGAAAACATATTTGAGAAAGATTACTCTTATCAATAGGTAAATTACTTTAAATTAGATCTTATAAAACAGATACGTCGACGAACGATATGTTACCTACTTATTAGAAAAGTGTACACCTTTTAAGAAACAAAGCTAGGCTATAGTTGACAAATAAATGTCCATCGTCTTTCACTTTCTATGAAATAAACATAAAAAAGACGTGATATAACATGACTTAATAAGATGTCATAGTAGGCCGATATTATAAAGCGAGATTGTAAAGCGCTTTAGCGCCGGTGAAAGGTCAGGCGACACAGTACCGTAACATTTCTATTAACGATTTAAGAACGACAGTAGATCACTCCGTGGTTGAGATGGTTTAGCAATTAAACGACTATACCGACGGCGAGCTATCTTTACTCGCGGCTTATAACTCCCTCGCGTCAAGTGGACAGATAGCATAGACGACACGTTATAAATCCAATAACTGTATCATAATGACCACAATTTCCTAATCTTCATTACATTCCCACTTCTTCAACTTAATTCGATTAAATAAAAGGAAATGGTTTTTAAAATTACAACAATTGATGTGAAAAAACACATATTAATATCGAGATATCATGATGATATGTCGATACTAATATGTGTTTTTTTAGAGATGAGATGTTTGTGGAAAAAGATGAACTTCAAATCAAGCCTTCAAATTCGAACTAAAAAAAATTAGATCTTGTACATTCGAGCGTAGTTGATTAAAATATATTCTAATAATTTAAATAATTATTGGAAAATATTTTAATACATAAATACCAATATCATTTAAATATATTCCCGATACATTACTGTATAGATAAAAATATTAAGTTAATGGAAATGTTTATCATTAAATCGGAGACACACTACTTGGCTTATTAAGAGGTAAAGAACAAAGAAACAAAGTTAACACAGCAGAGAGGTAACATTTTATTAGACCTAATTGTCCCAAGGTCCGGGCGCCAACAAATTTCTAGAATGTTTATGAAGGTCCGTCGCAGCACGACAGAGATTCGGTATAACGTGGCGGACACGGCATGTGGGCCGGCCAATAAACGGATCTTTACAAGTCGGGATATTGTCCGGAGCTCTTTTATTGCTACATATTTTAGAAGAACGTGTGGAAACATAGCCCGGAAACGTGGTCACATTTACGACAGGTACACAGAAAAGTAGCATCGTACGTAAATATAAAACTATATCACTGTTTTTATTTCGTAAGCAACAAATGGTACCAAAAACTATTTATTTTAAAATGCCCAGCCAAATGTCAATTTTCTATTTACAATACTAGAACCAATTTGGGTTAGAAGTCTTATGTGGCCATTTTTAATCTAAGTATAATTTAAACATAATCCAGAATTAATTCTGTCGATTTTAGGTTTGAATGCTAAAGTTGCTTTATATCATACAATATTAGCAACATACCGTGCTGCTTCGTATCGATTCATCCTGCTCCCGTTTTTATTTTTAATTTTTGTTCTTAAAAAAACAAGCAACCACAATACAGGTAGTGTGATTTTTTAATTAAAATAGACATTTAGTTTTCATTTACAGTTATTATAGTATAGAGATTAGTATACCCACCTAGTATTCATTTTATGTCAGTAAAAGCTTAACATTGACACTCGATCGTTTAACATGAATTATAATATTATTACGTTCTATAAAGTAATATAATATTTTTCACAGGTAATATATACGTACAGATAGTTCATTTCATATTTACTATTTATGAATATTCGCAAATGCATTATTATACATAGCTTACCACCACCAATTCCAAAATTAAGCACGGAAAAATTTAGTCCGCATATATCTAAATTAAGTTCCTTCGCGATTTTTCAACACAGGAAACAATTCATTACAACAATTTAGAACGATTCTTCAACAAATCACACGACTCCTTTTGTATTTCGGGCACAATGAGTGCGAATTTATGACACGATCAGTTGCGATGTGATACGAATATTTTGAGCGCGGGGTCGGGATTACTGCGAAATTGGATACGAGAGGGCTCGCATAAGTAAAGCTCGAGCACATTACCACAACAAGGCCACATGACGAATAAAGTGAACGTTTCTGTATTCTCGGGGCAGTTCAATGAAAATTTTATTTTTGTAAAAAAAAAATCCAATTTGGACTTAGTCCCGTTTATTATTCATGAAAAGTTCTACGAAATTCGACATAAAAAGAAAATATTTATTAAGAAAAAAATGTAGCTACATACATAGGTACCGTTTTCTAAATTGTAAATAATTAGAAAATTTGAATTGTCTAGCTATTCACGTATATGAAAGCCCCATTATCCACACGATATAATCACCTTTAGATAAGTCTTATTGTCAAGAGTATACCATTACAAACAGAATAGTATATATAATCCATGCATCGATATTAAATTAATTATAAATAATTTGCGTTAATCAGTATTAAATTATTATGTCTTGTAGATATAATAACTTAGTATATAGACGGTGACGTAAGAACAATATATTCATGAAATTAAACGAGCAATATTTGTATACATATATATATATATATATATATATATTTATACTTGAGATCTTCAAAACAGCTTTAAGGTTTATAATTTTTTTTAGAAAAAAATCGATTAAAATATTACCCATCTATGGGAAACTCCCCTTTTACAAGTTTTCGTGAGTTTAACATCACCTTCCTTGGTGAGAGATTAGAAAAAACAATAGACACCGTTGTGCCATATCAATGAATTTCAATCGTGGCAGAGTAGGTATAGTTTTTGTACATAATATTTGTAAGTGCTGCATTTTTTGTTCTTTATTCTTTTATTTGATTTTTAGGGTTCGTACTTCCAAGTGCGAAAACGCAACCCCTTATAGGATCCACTCGTGTCGGTCTGCCTGTCAGTCCATCTGTCAAAATCAACTTGCTCTGAATCTACTGGACCTATTAAATTAACATTTAGTACACATATTATATGCAACCCAAACATATACGTATAATATAAAGATATGATATTTAAATACGAGCGTCACTTTTGGAGGGTAAATTAGAAAACTAAAAAAAATTAACAAGAGATACCATAGGACACCCGATAGAAATGAAGTTCCTTTTGCTATATATTATGTATTATTAAGTAATATCACAATGGTAATAAAATTGTGTGTAATATTTTCCAAAAGATTTTGTTTATAAAATTATGAAAATAAACATTTGATTGTTAATTGTTATTTTAAAAATACAAACAAATTATAAACTTAATCTGCACATGCAACACACCAATATACATCAGGAATATACCTATAGTGTATACGCATTTAGATATACACAGCTGATACACACGCCGCACTTCTATACTGTAGTAATATTTCTATACGTACGTTTGTAAACAAAGTATAAAATAGTAAACAAATCTAGAGGAACAGTCATTCCTTACCGCCAAGGAAAATTTCTACACTCTATCTCTTTCGTCTCTCTTTCTCAAGTGTCGATAGGAGACTTTTCCCATGTAGCTTCTATACACTAAACACGCGATAAGAAACTTCATTCCAAAAAGTTTTGCAAACTGTACTGATCTCGAACATATTTTATTTATAATTTTAAAGTAAATGATTTAAAAGTATAAAAAAATATCTACCATTTCTAAACCATTACCAAACCATTTCTTCCGCTTATTTCCACAGAGACTGCGCCTAAAATTATAAAATAAAATAAAAAACATAAATTTTTTACTTGTAAATTACTACAAAATATATAAAAAGTCTATAATTTGCTTCGTTTCAATGTCCAGTACAAACTGACCTTCACTAAGTATGTTACTTAATGAGTGTCTGCTTATAATGTACTTTTTGCATTATTATGACGCAATATTAACTTCAAGGATAAATCGAAAACTCGAATAAAATACCTTCTTTCACTTGGTCATGTCCACGTATTCAATAATGTACGACAAGATAAAATTCAACAATAGACAATATATTTAGCAATTTTCCTCTACAATTCGGTATCACAGATACTTTTTATCACAAACAAATTTGGGTCAGATTAAAAAGTTATTATAGATATTAAATGTATGGAAACCTCTCCACGCGAATTGAACTCGTACTTGCTTTTTTAAATAATTTTCATATAAAAAATGTATAATTAAGAAAAATATGTTGTGACAAAACTAACACAGTTGGTTCCTTTTTAATTGAGTTTGTTTGGTTTTTTGCTACATCGATATTTATAATTATTTAAAATCCTTGTGTTGTTTGTTGGGTGTTTTTATAATTTGACAGCTACTCATCACACAACCGTTTGAAATACACGTGACATTAAAAACTAAGTCGCTTCTCTTATCTTCGCCATAAGATTTTAAAATATCAAGTATATTTATATATTCTGACGTCGTTACCAAAGCTTATGGAAACTACGCACATACTAAACATAAAAACCTTATCTTTCTGTAGCCGAGGGTTCAGATGAAAAACGTCTTTTTACTTAGGCATCGTCTCACCAAAATCATTATGCCGTTATTTCTACAGCCTAATCTATAAAAGACTTTGGCGTATGTCTATATATGACTTATTATAATACATACAGTAGTTTGGTTTTTTAACAACACCTTATACTGTGAGTTTATGATTTAGAACATAGATAGCCTTAATCAAATTCAATAACTATTTTATGAGCAGCATTTAAAATAATGTTAGTAAAACACTACTTAATTAATAATCAATATTCCTCCATAGAGTTAAGATCGATATCAAAATTATATACATGATAAAGTACATTCAATCGGCTGATCACTTTTGGATTGACTTAACATTTATAATTAATATTCATTTTATGTCATCTGTTATAAACTACAACTTTAAAATCATAGATAAACGATAATTATATTATTATATTACTACAATATTTAAATTCCGTTTGGTAATTTACGTTATTAAGCTTAAACATCATATACATAGAAATGCATATTTTTTCGTAAAACATTGTACATAATTGTTGTTTGACCTGCAAAAATTATTGTTTATTTTATCTTATACTAATTTATTTTATTATGTATATTGTAGAATACGATTCCTAGAGAATATATGTTGTTTTGTATATCATTTAACTTTCAATTACTGAAAAATTTTTTATGATATATGACAAATATAACCCTTTCGAACTACAATAATTTGCAAGATATTTTTTGTTTTGTTTACGAATTCAGCATGTATAATATAACATATATATCAAGTTTCTCTGCAATTAGCTACTAATGTTTCGATTTTTAGCAACTTCCAAAGTGCTGTACTGACTTGATCGTAATAACGGTATCGACTATTTGAAGGCAGTAAATTAATCATCGCTACATAAACGTAAAACACTAAAATTTTATGGACTATACCGACGGCCGCTGCCGTCGTCGTGCCCATCGAAAAGTCGACAGACAGTCACATAAAGCTCGGGCGCGCGCCGTGCGCCAGCGTCGGTATCGCGTCGCCGTTGAAGGAAAAACGACCGCAGACGCATAACTGCGATCTCGTCCTCGTTTATGGCTGAACTCGGTCGTCGTAAACCGGCAGCGTTATCGAGCGCCGCGGCCGCGAACGGCTAATTGAGATATCTCCGCTAATTGACGGATTCACGAGCGCGGCGAGATGTCCCAAGCTTTAAATCGAGCCCGTATGCCAACGAAAACAACACGTTTATTTTCCTTTTTAATAATGCATTACGTATAAAAACGAATATGTTCCCCGAATCACTACTCTAACAACGAGATCGGGCAAAATCGATATCGGATAACGTTCGATTTAGACAGCGGCACCGTAAACGAGTGGACCGTTGCTCGACAATAAAAATACCCGGTTTATCGTTTCGGGCATCGCGACTTTAACACGTCGACACGGAAACAGGTTAATAAGAAGAGACGGCAATGAGATGTGAAAATAATGCGTGATATTATCTCCGCGCGCCGAGCGTGAGACGGTTATTATTCTAAGCTGTGCGAGTTTCATTTACCGCCAATCCGGTTAATGAGCGTCGAAGTTTTTCGCTTAAATAAACATTAAGTAGAGAATAAACGAGTCGGCCACCGAACCTTTTACCGGAATTACGCTGCGGCTAAGTGCTCGCTCTGAGGAGCCGGCGCGCCGGAAGGACTACATATGAGTGTTTAGACGTTTCGACCGACTCCCGTTATTGCCGAAACGCTATTTGACTGACCTAGCGCCTGTTGCGTACGACGCTAAAAGTTAATTTTTGAGATTTCATATCACTAAAAGGTTTTCAATTATCCAATTCAAGTTACAGATAAATACAACAAATTTAAAAATGATAATACGATGCATTAATAATAATAACCATCATGTATTAGAATTTTTCTTTCTCTATTATAATGGTGAAAAAGTATTAATAAAAATTATTAACTTATGTCTTAAGGAAATATTCTATTGTGTGAAGTATTAATTCGCGGAAATTCATATGTAACAGACGCTTGCCTGCAACATGCAGCATGCAACCCACCGCTGACCCTCGAATCTGCCCCTCCATCTGTCATAACGAAATGTTTTTGAGAACTAAATTAAAATTCAATTAATGTGGCAAAAATAATTTGTACGATAAAAAAGTAAAAAATCAACGAGCGACGGCGAATAAGCAATTACAAAGCATGAATTTAGATGATAGTTATAAACAGAAACAACAGTATCATGCTAAGCAATTATTAAGATATTTAATATTTTTTTAAGAAATACGGTTGACTTCATTTTTTTTCATCAATTACATTAATTTTTTATCTTAGACATTACCCAAATTTGTCTCAGGAGTTATTCTTTAACACTTTTTCCACTACAACGTGCTTCTTACGGGATTGTATATTTTAATTTTTTTTCTACTTATAAACTTCATTTTCTTAAGAAAAATATTATTTTCTATTGAGTTTCGGTAACGCAAATGACAAAGAAATATTTAGTTTTATATTAAAATACATAAAATTGTAAACACTAATAATACCAAATATTTGATCATGTGTGAACAAGTAAATAAAATATTTGAAATAATATTAACTTGCATTATTTACTAAAATAATTTACGTTAAATGAAGGTAACGCAGGTGACACTTTGAGTGTATGAGCTGTACTTTTTCAAAAATAGTACCTAAAATAATCTATAGCCATCGCGCCTGTTCTGGATCATGAAACTAGAAGATATTACTAATAGTTTCATAGAATCAAAATGAAGGAAAAGAAAGTTTTGGTAAAAAGGAAAAAAAAAATCGTTGAAAGTTGATAATGGTGGGTATATTGGTTGATTGACCCACCTACGACTTTTGAACCAACCAAGTATATCAACATTATTCCATTACAATAAACGTTTGGTTTTGTAATTGAATTATTACTGTCGAGGTTTAATATTTGAATTTCCGTTTATAACGATCATTATAACATTAGAATGACAGTTTTTCAATAAAAACTCCTAGTACAATTATAACAATCCCACAATTCGCCTCCGTTAAAGATAAAATGTTTATGTTTTTTCAATTAGACTTAAATTTATTGTAAATATATTTTAAACCAAAAATAAAAAAAAAACATTGATAATTAATATTTTATTTTAGTGATACATGTCTTTGAATAGTGGAATAAAATAAAGTAAGTTGGGCATTGCTTACTATCACTAATAATACAAGAGTCACAATAAGCGCGTTTGCCTATCCAGAGTGAGTCCAGGTATCTACGCTTATGTACACCCAACTAACCGATAGTATCGGTTTTAAGTCATTCGGTACAAAACACGGCAATAAACTCTGTCGCTCTGAATTACCGCCAATGATGCTATGCGCGGATATTACGCTCCCCGACCCTTCCTTCTCCGCCGCGTTCCTATTTTACGCCATTACGACGTTTTCGTAACTAAATTGACAGCGGCAGATTTCCGTGCGTTGTACTGTACTTACTTTAGTACCTAATGATCTGTCTGCTCTACGCGAGGTTCTGGATGACGTCCCATTAAATCCATAGAGGAAATACACACAATCCTTAGTTTTTTTTTGTTAGATCATATCACCACCTACGACAGTTTTCATTTTAATGAAATTATAACGCAGACACTTGTAAAAGTAAGAAGAATATTGGAATGTAGACATTTTAAAGTTACAAATATTCCTTGTTATAATTTGATAATTATTGTGGCATCATTTGCCAACATTTTTTTTCATTTCCGCGCAATTTACTTTTTAATTATTTACAATTTAATTAATAAAGTGACATGTACATATTTTGACAATTTTAAATTGTTTACAGGTCACAATATGAACTACAAGTCCCGATTGTTCACGTGACTCTTTTATTTTGGTTATTAACATTGTTCAATTACAACGTTACAATTTGTACTACATTATTCAATGAACAACAAAGTTTAAAATCACCTACAACTTTTGCTTCGTGGACCATGCAGCAGAAGTTAATGTAGGTAAAGTTGCGAAATGGTCCTGTAACCACAGATTTGTGAACTACTACTCACTGCTAACTGCAACTGTCTGGATAAAGTTGTATGTGAGGCACCTGTGTTTTGCCGGTTCCACTTTCATGTTCAATCTTCTTTCTTTTTTACATCACAAATTTTACGTAATCTTTACTGATAAAATAAGATTTATTATAATTTACTTAAAAAATAAATTTTAATCATCCGAAATTAACATCGGCGTGTTTACGTAAGACGGACGACAAGATCTGATTAAGAAGGTCGCGAAAAAAAAAATCTCAAAGTTAATTGAAAGCTTCTCAAAACGCACTTTTTTTTCTTTTGCATATCAAGATGCTGGAACAGACAAGTATCAAATGTAATTGTGCCTTCCTACGCTACAAAGAGGAACGTGCGGAGCGTGGGAGTCGCGCCTGAGTTGAGTCTTAACTATTTCAGCAACCTGTATGCACTAATGGCCCGCGTTGAGACTTTGGAGCGGCGTTATTGCAGTTGACTAACCGTTGACACGCGTAATGATGGTCATTACATGGAAACATTGCAATATGTATACGTTACAATTAGAATTAATATAAAAAATTGCATGCAATCTCAAAGAGCTCACGGCGAGTTCTTTGAAAATAACTGGAACGATTATTGATTTGTGGATATCCGAAAGTTTATTTACATACCGGGGATAATATTCGTTTGAACTTGCACGCTGTAGGCTCTCGTCCCGAATTTAATTTCACAATGTTATTAGGACCCAGGGTAACTGCGGATGGCATACGAAATATGTGTTATGGTCGGCTTAGGGTCTCGACCGCCAGTTTACATACGAAAGGCTATCCCATCCACAAAAGTTCCCTTTTAATTGGTTAACCACGCACCTCCATTAACGGGAATAAGATGAGAAATCAAAGTATTAGCATAACAGTGAATTCAATTACGGTCAACAAAGGGAATTACAACTTATAATGAAGGGGAATTTTGAATGGGTCCCGAGATAAACTAACGTGGAATAATCAAAATTTGAATGAATATAATTGAATTTAGTTATGCATTCAATTCGGGCGCTAAGCACTCGAGCGGTCCGGACGTTCGTGCTGAACGCCCGCACTGAGCTGGTCTTTAGATAACACACAATCACCATGGTTAGATGCAAATGAAAACATATAAAAACAGGCAAAGTGCATGTCGGAATACACAAAGTAGGGTTTCATAGTACAGTAGCGGGAATCAAAACATCGATTTGAACGATTTCATTTGTTCAAAGATTGTGCTTATTTAACTTAAATCTACATTTAAAAAATTTGGTTGCCTGTAAAGTCGGTATACGGGCGAAAGTTTTACGTGACAACGACTTTGAATGGTAAAATCATTTTAATGTGAATATTCATTCGTATAGTAGGAAGAAGGATGAAATAATAGTAACAATTTAAAACATTTATTTATACAAAGAATTATATTTAAAACATTAATTTATACAAAGAATCTCGCACTGAATTTCATATTAACAAAATTTTATTTTTACCTTTACACATACATACGTATTTATATACAAATATACATACAATAACTTGCAATACATTTGCAAGCTATGCACTAATTCTCTAGTGCTGCGCGCGCGGCAGACCGATCATAGTTGAGTGGGAGAGAGACGCAAGGCATTCGGCGGGCCTCTCTCTCGTTCGGTGACTCATCGTTACGTTACCGAGCGTTACACCTTTTTCATAAGTGACTCCCAGCCGCAACCTAATTTAAGACGTTGTCACGTCAAAAACAAAATGATCGAAATTAATTTAAAACATTTATTGATTATTATTCTACTTTTAACATATAAAATATAATACATAACTGGCAAATTAAAAGTGAGTATATATTTGGATCTTCCAAATTACTTTAGAGGTTAATTAAAGGAGATGTAAGTAATAGTAAAATTTGTATATTTACGGTCACGATATAAAAGAGTTATTTATATTAGTGTCGTATGCTAGGGTGCACCGGATGCAGGCCAAATGAAATCCGTTTGACAATTGTCATGAGAATACTGAATTAGTGTTATCATTTGACATTTTTAATAGCGTACGAAATAAAAAACGTCGTTCGTTCCATACGAAACGAAAAACGTCTCATATGATAATCTCTAAATGACCCGAGAATCGTCTTACTGGTGTTCCGTCCGTTCGCAACGGATTTATAGTCAGCCATGCAATATGCTGGGTCGGGAGTCATAGTCAGTGTGCTCACTATGACTCCCGACTGGGATGCTAACTCTCAATATATTTTTTTTTGATTGCTACCACTCAGTAATGAAAAAACCTTTAAAAAAATTTTTTTTTTATTTATTACTACAGTACATAACAAAATGTTTAGGATAACGAAAGTAAGTTTAGCGAAACTTTTCTTGATAAAAAAAAAATGAATTGACACTTTAAGGTTATGTAGGATTAATTTAAATTAATGGTTAAGCTATTTTTATTCAACGCTTTTTATCTCATTAGTACCGCTGTCACACAGGCACACACGCAACACACACGCACGCGCGTACGCACGCACGCACCCGTACGTACGACTAGGTGTCGTTTATTCGCAGTCAATGCAGTGCTCTATTTCTTTTTTCTCTCCTCATCTTTCTCCTCTAATATCATCAATACTAACACTAATAATGATAAAACAAAGTCGAAAATGTTGTATTTTTTGTACGCATACATAAGACGTAATAAATATTTTTGATGTATCATGGTAATGTTTAGCACGTGAATTCAATGATCCTTAAAATATAAGTAGTCCTGTTATTTCGAATCGGATTCGATCTGTTCACCCTTAGCACGTAATTATGTGATGAATCGTACTTTTGCTAAATAGGTAAATGTTAATCGTAATAAGAAACCGGCAGACAAAAATATAAATGCTCCGTTCAAACTTGTGCATGGTGTTAAAACAATAAGTAAGAAATATTAGATAGGGGAAAAATTTTATTCATATTTCATGTACAAATTAAGGATAATTTTTGGTCATATTTTATTTACATTTAATTGTAATATACATAAACACACATACATTACATGTTAATGTGTATATATATACACACGCCATTTTCTTCAACAGCTTGTTGCCATTTTGTAGATAGTGATATAATCCGAATGCTTTAGAAATTTTGCGACTTCTGTTCAAAAAACTACGACAAGCAGTTTTGACAATCCTCTCTTGATATTAACCTAACACCACCTAAATAAAATTTTGAAAAAACTGTAACTGTAAACAACTCTAACAGAATATCTGAGGGTGGAAGCTGAAGGTTATATAACGAACGCACTAATACTTCCCAACCAAATTCTCTCGATATTTGTAGAGTTGCTAAATATGTGTGTGGTTTAACGTTATCATGGTGAGAAACCACACTCTTTGTGTTAACCAATTCCGGTCGTTTATTCTCTACTTTTTGCTTAAGTCTCATCAGCTGTTGGCAGTAAAGATCCGAATTGATTGTTTTACCCCGCGGTAAAAGAGCTCATAAAGAAAATAATGCCCTTCAATCCCACCATACACATAGCATCAACTTATTGCGAGTTAGTCCGGGTTTTGATATACTCCGTGCCGCTTGCTTGGAATGTTCCATTTTCATTAGGATGTGAATCAATCGATCGAGGAGTGATCAATCTTTTCAAAAACGATTCGGTTTCATTATATTTTAATAGAAAATCGTAAATAAGTACACAATTCATTACACATTCAGTGTGGGGCACAATTGTTGACTTTTTATGTATATCCAGCTTTTCTCAAACGGGTCAAAACTGTTTTATGGACAATTCCTAGCTCTTCAGATATGTCTTAAGAACTAATATCTTGCTCTACATTCTCCAAAATGACATCGACTTTATCCGTAACAGGTAGACAAGAGCGAGGTTTATTTTTGACATCAAAACTACCGGACTGAAAAGGCATGGACCAGTTTTGTCCTACTCTTACTGACACTGCATTAGATGTTCCAAATTTATTTTGCGCGGCTTGTGTCGCATTTTTTCCTTTATTGTAATAGAACTTCAAAATGTCTCAAATTTTTATATTAGATTCACTCATTTCGGAGAACAGGCAAACCATAGAAAAATGGCGGGACACCGTTTTAACTTTTTATTTTATTTTTTTAATAATGTTATCTATTTATTGGTATCAAAACTAATCAGATATCAACAGCACAACCAAAGAGATTTTACTGCATCTTTAAAAAACCTTTTTCCCGACCTAATATACAAACATAATGGCCATAACTATTGTACATTATGATAAGTGTTAAATAAAAACAAATAATGGCCATATCTTGAGGGTTCATTGCTTTATCACCATGCATCTTAGATAAATATCTACAACCTTAGATGCTATTAAAACAAAATTCTCTATTAGCGACAGCATTACATCGACTTTCCTTCTTGGGCAGAGCTAGCACTCGTTAGGACGACACGTACGATTGGTGCCGCACCTTGTCAATTAAACTTCGCAAGAGAAATCAATGCCCTCATGGAGCCAGCCGACGTCACTTTTAACCAGGAAGTTGAAGTACAGTTAAACTACACATTCGTTTTACCAAGATGTAGAATCATGGAATCTGTATAGTTCACGCATTCTTGCATCAGTTTAATACCTCGAGCATTTAGGGTCGATTGTTTGAAATGCATTATGATGACGTCACCTCGAATGGCGAAAGCAACTTTGCATTTCGAACAATACGCGTCTTTTGCGCAACACGAACGAACGCAAGCAAGGGAACAATGGCTGTTAATAGAGTCATTCGTCACCTCATTGCTTATTCGTCCACGCCCCTGACGCCTCCGCGAACACCGCCGCACACGCCGCGGCCACTTCATCTGTGAAGTCCTAGGTCCGTATGAATAAACCTCAGCCAAATCATGCGCCATCTCAAAAAGTAACGTGGGAGCGAGATATATTATTTTCTTAAGGGAAAGTCTATAACTCTCTTGCTCTTTCTACTTCCAAGATGGAACACGCAGTTAAGTGTCCTAAGTGAATTGAAATCCAAACTGAAGCGCTCCTACATCACTCAACCTTTAGTCATAATAAACACGCATTACGCAGAAAAGTTACTAGCTTGATAAGTTTTTTTCTAACTGTAAAAGTTACAGATTACGTATTATTAAAATAATGTTCGTTACATACACGGAGAACAAAAATTCACTCTAAAATTGCTAACCATTTTCTATGTACAAAAAAACGTAAGTATAAATACATCTCTTCATAATATCGAAAGTAAGAAGAAAAAGTTTAAAATGTTATTTTAAGGAGAATTTTAAGGGAGTTTATCATGCTACGGTAATCCCGGGAATATAAATATTTTAAAATTATATGATTTTAAATTTGAAATTATTTTTGAGATTATTTGAGATTATTTTTATGAAAAACATTGAAATATTTTTGGTCTTTTCTAAAATTAATATTTTTATAACACAGATTATACGTTATAAAAAACTAGTCACAATTAAGGAAGTTAATTGAATAAATAAAAAGTGTATCCTATACATCAGATTAAATTTTTGGACTCTACCTAAAGACATCCTACAGTACAGAGCCCACTAAACGATATTACTTAAAAATTTTAATTTAACATTACTAAAACAAGCTAAGTAAAATAGTGATGCTTAAATGACTTTAAAATTGCTTGAAAGAAAAGTTTAATGTAAATGATTTCATGCGAGATGAAATTTAAAAATCACACAACCTACAATTTAAAAAAGACACTGAATACCAGGAACTCTAAATACAACAAATATTTTGTTTTTTTTTTCCCGTATAAGGATCCAAAGATCCCTATGTGCGAGTGATTATATATAAATGTGATACATACCCGCTGCTTTAATTTTTGTATAGGTACTATTTTTGTATTCAATTTGATTAGATGACAAAGCTAAATATCTATTAAACAAGTGATTTAAATAATTGCAAAATACTTGCCAAGAAAATTATTTACATTATATATAGTGTTATTACGTAGTAATTCTGATCTCAAAATTTCTATTTAGTTGTGACAGACACATACTTCAAGTAGGTCATAAATCGAGCTATGATTGAAAAAGGAATTAGGCTAAACACCAAGAATCAGAATCGAAATAGCAAATAAGCTATTATTTTCTCATGAATAACTTTGGATTGATATAAAATTGAATTAAAGGGATGAAATATGTATTATTATGAAAAGAATAATACTAAAAAGTACATCTGTAATAATGACGCCACGGGACTTACAATAAATTTACTTTAAGTAGATAGTGAAATTATACTATGAGTGCCAGTGAGTAACGGTTGGCATTCACAAGCATTAAGAAACAGAAAATCTAAATTCTTTAAAACGAGCCTAAATCTAGTCTTAAAGTAAACAAAGGTACTAACTACCATGGCATGACATTTGTCACGTATAAGACGTTTAGAAAAAAAAAATCAGTATGTCGATTTTAAAGAATTGAAGGTAGTAAAGGATCTTACATATTGTCATAAACAATGAATAGTAATTTTATGGTTATTCATTAGTAATATTTAAATATAACACTATAATATATGTGAGCACCTGTATTCTGTAGAAAATATAATGCTGTAAAAACAAAAGAGCAATGACGTGTACATTACTATTCAAGCATACTCTGTATGAAGCTGTATGTATAGGGACATGATGGATGAAGTGACGCGCATATTTTATGCAGCCAAATAACGTCTTTTACATTTTGTAAGTTTCCCAATTTACTAGAATTTCGAAGCCTATGTTAATAAGCTCAATACCAAAAAATAATAATAAAACAACATCACATCAACTGAGTAGTCGACGTCTTAGAAACATGAGGATAACCCGTTACACGGAGAGCAGACGGAAGTAATAAATAGTACGAGTGTGAATTTCTTGTAAGGAAACGCGATCAACTAGTCGCCGTTTGTTGGCAGTGCGGGTACGAGGCGCAGATTGTGATCGCGGCGCGCTAAGCGTCCCGGCACGACCGACGACTATCCGAAGGCAACGCGTCGAGATATTTTATTCATAGAGCGCATGATAAATGAGCGAGGCTGCGGCGGTATCACATTCATTATTGCCTCACGCGTGGCGTTATCAAAAACTTGTTGCCGCCGCGGGCCGCGGGCCGGCGGAGAAAACGGTCATTTGACTTCGAACACCTACCGCGGCATCGTGCACCGGATGGTTTCGGGATTTGTATTATAAAAACAATCATTATCAATCTGATTTTCAAGCTTATATCGTAATAGATATCAAATAATATTGACCACGTAGTTAAAATACCAAAATAAGCACATTTTGGTGTACCATCTTTAGGTTAATTAATTAAACTTTCGTAGGTTCATACCTCTTTTCTAATACCCTCTTTTCAGTAAAAAAGACTCTTTTCATCATTCAATTCAGATAAATTCAACGCCAAAATTATATAATATTCTAATAAAATATTCCAAGACTTTCTTAAAAAGAATTCTATAATCGAAAAAGTAAAAAACCCGATCGACGATGACAACCAATCTAACAATTCATTATTATCTATGTTCAATAGCAAATAATTACTATATTCGATATTTACTTTACGCTACTACTCATTCTGATTACTTAGTACGCTGTCGATGCCCCCATAATGTTAACCTCGGCCTTGAATCATCACGTTCCACCGAATAACAATACTATAGCTTTTACCAATCGTTCAATTTGTAAAGCTGGTACAGCTTATGATGTCACACGCAGGCATACGTGAGACAACGTGAGTCTCTCAATGCCTGTAGGTACATTCACACGACTGGAATAGCGCATAACAATCAAGATGTCATTTTTCAACTACCCACGCCCCTTGTGCGAACACCAACGACCACACTCTGGGGAATTATTAACAAAAGGTGCACAACCTGGCACAACCCGCGTGCACTGAGGACGGTCGACGATAACAATCTTTGAAAATAGATAATGTGCCACGATTTCAACCACATTCTTCGGTGCTTTATTGCTTGAAGACGTAACTTAAAATGAAGTCTATAATTAATTTATCGTTTAATAACTCTCTTTAAGAATCTTGTCTGCCTGTCGTTCTGTCTGTCTGTACTGTGTCCATACTAGACTTCAGAAAGGCTAAACACGTCGTTAGCTACGGAACTTTCACTAGAAGGTAAGTAAGTTTATTAGTCTACTCAATTGGTACTTTTTATTCCGGAAATGTTTAGGTTTCCTGCATGAAAATTACAAAACTTTTAAAATTTAAATTTACGTATTAGTTAGAGGAATTTAAATCGATAACGAGAACGAGATCTGAAACCAAAGCGTAACCGGAATCGGAATCGAAAGCGGACCGGTATCGAGATCTCGATGGACAGAGAGATACAGAAAATAGGTGGATACAGAAAATGAAAGAATTTATTCTATCTTTACGCGCAGAGCCGCGGACGGAAATTAGAAATAAATACCTATATAAAATCAGTTCAATTTATATTTACGAAAATTTACGTATACTATATCCTAGCATTCCGGCCGCGGCTTTGCCTGCGTGGAATTCGGTATGTCATACAAAGTTTTGATCGCAACTAGACACCTTCCCTCATTTACGGGTCTACTCTCCCTCTATCCTCTCCCCCTTCCCGTGTGTATTTTTCAATAAGTCAAGCATGTCGTATCAAAAAGTCGAATGTATGTTGTTTTTTTTTTCTCTTCAAGGTTATTGGTTTTAGTATTGCAGTATCTATAAACCTTCGAGTTAACAATTATTACTTGCCTTGTAACTTTTTTAAGAAAGATCTTTAAATAAGGATAACTATTTTTCTACCATCCAATTAAAATACAGAAAAAAAATAAGATCATTCTTTTCTCTTATGTTATTTTTCTTTTATCGTCCTCGCTCTATTTTTAATACGTACCTTCAATGTTCAGACACATCGAGTTCTGCTGTTTTATTATACATATTTGTAGCGAGTACACATAAGCTATTACGATCTTATGCACTCCTCCATTCTGCTATGGATTATTTTTATGTATAAAGAAACGTTAATAAATTAAAGTGCAAAAGAAAGTAAATAGCATTCGATCTCATTAATATACGTTGTATTTGGGATCCATCGGGGAAGACATTCGTGGGTGAATACAGGCACAATGGTCCATCAATCAGGAGGTTGCGCGGAAAAGGTCGGAAAACGCTAACGACTCGCCGACAAGCACGGCTAATTGAAGTTGCCGCCCGACGAAGCTGGAGCCCTCAGACGCACGGGCGATTAGTGACGGAAACTAAACAAATCGACCGTTAGAAGCTTTGTTTAGTTAAATGAATTGAACGCTTCAACGGTTATAGAACAACCAGTTTACTTAAGTAATTATTTATTCCAACAAAAAACCTTTATGCAAAAAACTTGTCAAGTTCTCAAATCGTAATTTGTATATCCACACATAATAAAATGTATCAAAACTCAAAAACACTACTATTTTAAAAGCTAGTTTGACAAATAAATCTCATTAAGGTTTAAGTTAAATTAAATAAAGCACATCTGTCGACAAACATGCATTATAATACTATACGATCTAACGTACTCATTTTGCGTTGAACATCTTTGGATCAAGATCAAAGTGTTCAAGAAATCAGAACGAATTAAATATTTTTTAAAAAAAAAAGCAAAATAAAAATTTTGCCGATTATATTATTGTTATATATGAAGATTAACGATTTCATATTATGTGATTCAAATCATATTTTTGAAGTAAGGTTATCAAAAACGACGTATTTTTGAGTTTTAGCATTAAAACCCTTTTATTCAGCAAAGAATGTGACTTATTTATAATGAAATTTTAAGTAAATACGTTTTACTTGTAAAGTTTAAATGATATTGGCTGGAATCCGCACAGAAACAAATTCTGTAAATTTCTTATCTTTATTTCGAATGATAACTATATAAACCTTAGGCCGGATCAGCATAAAGCATACTTTAGAAATTTATTTACATCATCAAAAAAAAAAAAATGATTTTGAGATTGTCATGAAAAGTGCATCAAAACCTTCGATAACGTTTAAAAGTCTCGGCAAACATTTAGCCAATATTTCAATTATTACGTATTACTGTAAAACATTTCAAATAAGATCTCGGCAACATAAATCAAAGACATATTTGTTTACGTAATAAAGCAGAATATTAATACAAAACGTTCGAGGGGATTGATATTATTTAATTGGACAGTTATTATTAAAATTTCAATGTAACTGCCATTACTGAATAGATATTGAGTAATCCGGTATTTATTAAACCTGTATCATACATAATGGTTCTACAACAATATGCCTTATTCAACAATAGTAAAACGTATCAATAAATTCCAAGGATTATACTACAAAATAATAATTTAATTTCTACTATAAAGCATTAATTTTGTTTTACTAGAAATAAAGCAATAATTAATGTTGAAGAATATACATTAGGGGACGAAATGTTGTATGGAAAAAGGAAACCGCTGAAGCTATTGTCAATAAAACTTATAGTTTAGCTACTTACTAGAAATGAAAAATAACAACATGTACCATTTTTGGAAAAGTAACTCTAAAAGGGTGAAACAAGGTATGAAACGTTTTATAGTAAATCGATACCGTTATATGTATTTTGTCCGCTGTTTTTTTGCGCACATAAACCATTTATTTATTCGGTTACTATGAAACTAGTTATATGTTGTATGCACGAACGAGAAGCTTTCGAAAAAAAAACAAACTACATTTTCGTATTTCTGCCACTAAAGATTCTATTAAAGATATAATACTATATTCTAATCTATTTATTTATAGTATTATACGCGGGTTTATGTGACATATAAGAAAAAATTTAAATATCCAACTAAAAATAAAAGTTTCCAACGTAAAATTGACAGTTTTTTTTCATTTATTCTAACCGTCAATCAATGTTATGTTTCGTTCTAATCAATATAAATTTAATATTTACCAAGTTGTCGCATACGTGAAAATATTAGAAAATTACACTTCTGGGGCGGGGTTGACTGATTTTTAACACGCTTTTATAAGCTTAGGTTGTATCTAACTATGCATGTATGTATGTATGTAACGGAATCTATGAGTTTAATTTTCACCAATTTCAATAAGTCTGATTATTTCGAAACTTTCGAAATTTCGAAACAAGGACCAATGACAATGCAATAATTTGATAACAGTTTCCCATTATCCTCACTAAGACCGCCAGGATTAATATAAGCTTGGGTTGTATGTATCTATGTATGTAACGGAATCTTTGAGCTTTATTTTCACCAATTTCAAGAAGTCTAATTAATTTAAAACTTTGCGTTCGTATCAAGGAGCAATGACAATACAATAATTTGATACGTTTATCCTCTTATCCTGATCAGGATCGCCAGGATCGAATAATTTCGTCACGTGTCGTCTGCATGAGAGCAAGTGGCTTATTACTGTTATTAAATTCCATTACTGTTTTGTAATAGAATTTAGTAATAGTAATAAGCATTATTAAATAATACAACTATTCTTGTATTGTTAAAAATTACAAATTTTTACCAATCAACCGAACTAAAAGTGAAAGATAGATATAGTTCAAAAAAACTAAAAGACACGCTTTTAAAGCACATTAAACTAAAAAGTGAAACATAATCCTTAATATGAACTCAAAAAAATAATGAACAATGACGAAAAACACTAGTATTATTGTGGAAAAAGCGTGGGGCGCTTTGTGCCACATTTTTCGTATATAGAGCAATCCACAATAATACTTTTTCCAGAATAATACTAATATTTTTCGTCATTGTTCATTATTTTTTTGAGTTCATATTAAGGATTATTTTTCACTTTTTAGTTTAATGTGCTTTTAAAAGCGTGTTTTATAGTTTTTTTAAACTATATTTTATTCTCTTTAATATGCGCCTATATTCATAGATAGCATTTAGGTTTACTTATGGGAGTGTTTCAAACATTCATATTTCAAGAAACTAGCCAATGAAAAATATATCCGAAACGTATTAACTTACGGCAAACCACCGTAGATACTAGATACATTCACGGATATTAGTGAATACATATGAGCACTCATTGGTGCTCTATGCTTAGCTCCTGAAAGTTCATTTTACATAAAAAAACGAGATGAAAAATATCGAGGACATTATAAAGTTTTCTAAAAAGTACTTATAAAAAGACATTATTCTGTTTTAAATATTTCAAGATGTTTGTAATTTGTCGGAATAAAGTCGTTACTTTTTAACTTAGACATTCAATATGATATTTTCAATATTTACTGATGAAAATGTAAAGAAATAGTGTACTTCTATACTTTTATTTACACCATTACTCAAAATTGAAAAATAAATAAACGATGTGAACACTAGATACGTAAATATCATTAGATAAAGTATCTGTTGCATGTAGTCACATAGGCAAGTTACATAGCTAGATAGCTATATGGCTAAGATTGGTTTACATTCATTTAGTATAATACATTGAAAAATAAACTGATAAAAACTATTTCAAAAAAATATTTTTTGCCTCAAATAATAGTTCAATGTTTTACAATGATTGAAACAAAGGACTAATTACAAAAAAAAAACAATAAACGATTCTTGAAATTCTCACAGATATTTTGAACGTATAATTAATCCTACCTGTTAGATGATTTCCTGTAAACTCAAAGTCGTCATCCTGGTCCCAGTGCTTCAGCGACAGGTTAGCAAGTGGTGTTGCGTTCGCAAATTCCAAATTAGCGAAATGCCAATCCAAAATTTGCCTGTCCCGTACCGACAAATAAACAGAACTGTAACAACAGACATATTATGAAAATCTTATGCTGAATGATACAATCACATATTAAAATTCATAATATGAGTCATGAAGTTATCTTATCCAAAGAACGCCTAATTTCGTTCAGACTACGTAGGAACTATTAAATGAACAATTTATCAGTGCATAGAAAACTCTTTATACTATGTTTATAGATTACTAGCTTTTCCGCGACTCAACCCACGAGGATAATCTTGATCTACATTTTGATGTTATTTAAAACCTCAAAAATAAACCTGATCCCAATCCCATTCCAATACGAATGCCGATTTTCATCCTATACTTGATTCCAATATCGTTTCCCTTTCCCTTCCATTTCACTCTCATCCCCTTACTCCGTATCTCCTTTTCACCCTCCCCTTTACATTTCCATATTCATTTCTCTCGTCTATTCCACTCGTTCAAAACAAATCGAGCAAATATACAAAACCGACTAATAAAAGTAAGAACATACATACAAACAGAAAGAGAGTTAGAGAGTAATTTATATTTTACGTAATGGTTTGTTGTATTAGTCTATGAGTGTCATATTTCCTTGAAATAGGTTTAATTTTTTTTTAAACTTATTTCAAGGAGTTATTAAGTTACACAAACAGACAGACAGACAAACAAAAAACTATGTCCTTTCCCAGATTTCGAACTATCTCCATGTCAAATTTCATCAAAATATATTTAGAAGTTTAACCATGAATATGAAACAAAAAAACAGTATTACTTTGACACATATAATTGTGTTGTAACTTCATTTCTAATTATAAAATAATAATTACCTCGGAGGATTTGATTCTAACTGTGTAATTTTGTCTTCTATCGTTGCATTTTGAGCCATAAGCGATTCATATTCATTACATAACTGATTCATTTCTCTATTTAAGCGTCGGTGGTTAAATTCTTGAAGAATGTTTGCTTCTCCTGTGACACTTTTCTCTCTTTCCCCAAGCAGGGCTTCCTTTTCTGCTTTCATTGATTTAAGAAGTTCTTGTATATCACACATCCTGTAGAACATGTGACATCTTACCTTACCAATATAACAACAATACACTATGTCTTTATTTGTATATTAGTGGAAATATTAAAATAAAGAACTTATTTTTAAACAGAATCCAAATTGAGGGTTTCTTAGTCTACTAAGAAATCTTATAATTCTCCCCATGTAGCTATTCACCTGTCCATATATATGTTAACATGTTTAATTGTATATGTAGTTTAGATATTTATGAATATATGTACATATTCACTTATTTATATACATACAAAATTAAAATTTAATTCCCAAACAAATAAAATTCAAAAACATCAAAAATTTATTTTGAAAAATTATTTTTTGTACTCACCATAAAAGTATATTAAAAAAATACAAAACCCTTCGAATATTGTTAGATTTTATTTTTATTTTATATCATATTTATTATATTCTATTTTCATGGCATATTTTTCAATATAGAGTAATAAAAAATGGCACCATGGAAAACTTGCCCACTTTTATTTTGGTAATGAATGACAAGGCTTAAAACTTACATAAAGGTACAAAAGCATATATATATATGTATATATATATATATGGACATACCATTTATTTAATAGAAATCCAATTGACTTTTTAATGTTCATGCAAAAATGCTCATTGACGACGCTACGTCATTTCATAATACCTACACTTTTTGAGGAGCATAAATATTATTCACCGAGCTCAAAAGCAATGTATTTTTCGTCCGTATTCTGTAAAAGTGTGGTGTTTCACCAGTCGAATCCGCCTATTTTTGTGCTACAGCCAAATCAGCTACAGTATAGCTCTACCACAATAGGTAGGATTTAGCCTTCACTTTTTTATTATAACTTACCAATTACAATTACAATTCTGTACTAATAGGTACATGCAATATCAAAAAAAAATTAATTTTAAAATTTCAATTTAGTTCATAAGACAGTTGCAGATTTTTGTATTTATAATAGGAAATCAAAATTCAGTTCATTAAAAAATTATTTACTTAATGGTTAATTCCCGCCTGCATCATTAGGCTTAAGGTTAACATGATTGATTCTTTTTTTTTGTTTTTACAAAAGCGTTATTTAATAATATATTCTTTTCGAAAGTTGTTAACTATTAATAACAAATTAAATGTACCACGAGACAACTTAATATTAACAAAATATTAATGGAAAAATCTTATTACAGATTAGGCTATAAATTAAAAATTTACAAATACTTTTAAACAGCTTTTTATATACAGTTTTTTGTTAAATGTGTTGAGTTTTGTAGTTATGTTTTTGCAACATTCTTTTAAAATTCAATGTGCTTCAACAAAAATAAAGAAAAAAAAAAAGATGGCCACAATGACAATAAATATTCTAAGGTGAGTATATCTGTTAGACACAAAGGGATGCAGTCATACAAAGAAAAATAATGTACTTCTATCTTTGTCTGTCTAACATGCTCGCCCATGAATATTTATTATCATTGTGGCCATATTAATTTTTTTTATTAAGTATATAGTATATAATATACTTAATAAGTATAATTTTATATAGTTTTTTTATACAATAACTAAGTTAAAATAGGCCAAAATGATACTCAAAACAATATATTTCATTAATGGCGTTTTTATATTAGTTTTGTACAAGGAGCAGGCCTGAGCTCAATACATTTATGAAACGTCTCCTTTACTCGAGGTTTCAAATTGCCATTTTTTTTGGTGTTGTCTGTATAAAATGTTTTCTAATCCTATTTATGAGATATAATCTACCTCTATGCAAGATTTGAATTAATTGTATTCAACAATTGAAGCGTGGTTGAAGGACAAACATTCAAACGAACATACCGTCACATTTATGAGATACATATTGATATACAAACATTTGACTAGTTACTTACTTAATGACATTTGCTTTCATTTTTTCTTGTAAAGTTATGAGTGCTTTCAAATGCTGGATCTGCAATACAAATAATAAGTTCAGTAGTGTGTAATAATTTTTACACAAAGATGCCTTCTACTTTTTTAAATTTTTGTACTTTCATTTTCATTTAATATTAATTTCATTTAATAAAATAGATTTTGTTTGTTAAGAATACTTCCATCTGTTCTAGTTGCTTGCTCACTACCATTATAATAAAATTTAAGTATGTAACATTACATCATTATGTATTTGAAAATATTTTTCAAAAAACTGCTCATATTTGGGCAATTTCCATGGACAATAGTTTTGGATAAAATCTCATTCTTTATGTTCTACTAAAATTTAAGGATTTAAAGGATTCCCTTCATTGCGATATATTCTAATACCCCATACTTCGAAAATAATCTTTATAAAATTACTTTTTATCACCCCACTACTGAGGTACAACTCCATCCGACTGTTTCATTTCGGATTGAAGCGCTTGGATTTCAAGCCCTCCATGCTCACCCATTTCTGAGGATGTACGGTGACAATATGCGGAACTGACAATTTAATGTGCTCTCAGAGACATGTAAAGGTAATGAGTGGTTTAATTTGGCTTAAGTTTAAACTCATTGGTTAAATCGTTAATGGTCAGGGTTCGAAACGCCATCTTTTTATTTGAAGGCAACAGTTTTGACCACTTAATCAATAATACTAAACATAATTAACAATCCTAAAAACCTGAAATACATAATTTGAAATTTTCGAAATTATTCTATATGATTTCAAAGTTCCAAATCCTGTTATGTAGTTTTGAACAACTTACAAGTTCAAATATTGTTTGAAATATAGAACATAGAAAAAAAAATAGGTGAAGTATTTACCTGTTTATGTTTAACATTTTTCTGTTGTAGCTTAATTACCCATTCAAGAGCTTGGCCTAATGAAACAGGAGTGTCATTGTAGTAGTTAAAATCAACTTGATGGGAGAGATATGAAGTAGCATCCAATAATCTATTAAATTCTCTTTCAACCTGAAAGATTTTCGAATTGAATTCCACAAATATATTCATTTTGGTACTACACTTATAACAATATATTGTACGTATAACTTCAGATATGGATAACAAATCTTAAATGACACATACATATCGATGTTTGAATATATTATTATTATTAATAATGATAAAAAAGATGATACAATGAATAGATAAACATTAAATTCAAATGATTGAGAATTATATTCCTTATTTCAAATATCATATATACAATCTACATACATATTTTATTACAGTTAAACAGCAAGTTCGTTGGAAGTTTTTATAATATACTCGTGGTCACCAGCTCACTTTCCTCGGCATTATAGATTATGAAAGTTAATAAAAGAAAATGGTGAAAGGTGTATGAAATTCAATAATAAATAGCCAAAAATCAATTACAAAAATTTCATGTTGAATAAAGTCCCATACATTCGGTAGCTTTTAACTGATGCCGTGACAAAGGAGAAATTGTTCTATTATATATATTAGGTCAGGAGTAAATTGTTTTTCGTATTTTATATACAAATTCAAGATAAGTGTTATTATATTTTATTTATATTTAATCATTATATATATACGCCATTTTGTTCAACAACTTGTTGCCATTTTGTAGGTAGTAGCATCTCATTGCTGTAGAAATTTTAGAACTTCTGTTCAAAAAAATGTGACAAGTAGTTTTGACAGTCCTCTCTTGATATTAATCTAACACTGCGTAAAGAATTCTGAAAAGACTTTAACGGGTGAATATCTGAGGGTCAGGCCTGTATGGTGGATGCATTAACACTTCCCAACCAGTATCTCAATATTTGCTGAATATCTAAAGATGTGTATGGTCTGGCATTATCATGATGAAAATTTACACCTTTTCTATTATTGATTGAAGCCGTTTTTTTTGTCTACTTCTTACTTGGATCTTGACAGCAGAAACACGGATTGATGGTTTTGCCCGGCGGTAAAAGAGCTCATAATGAATAATGCCTTTCCAATCTTACCATATACATAGCATCAACTCATTGCGCGTTAATTCGGGCTTTGCTATAGTCTGTGGAGCTCGTTGTCTTTTGACCATGAGTTTTTCGCAAGTTCTTGTCGTAGATAATCCATTTTTCATCACCAGTGATCAATCTTTTCAAAAACGATTTGGTTTCACTATGTTTTAATAGAGAATCGCAAATAAGCACACAATTCATTAGATTTTTCAGTGAGCTCATGTAGGACCCAATTGTCGAGCTTTTATGTATATTCATGAATATGTATATACATATGTCTTTCTTCAAATGGGTCAAAACTGTTTTGTAGTCAATCTCCAGCTCTTCAGTTATGTCCTAAGAACTAATATGCCTATCTTACTCTACTTTCTCCAAAATGCCATCGACTTTATCCGTAACAGGTAGACCAGAGTGATGTTCATTTTTGACATCAAAATTACCAGACTGAAAATGCTTCAACCAGTTTTTTTTCTTACTCTTATCGGCACTGCATTAGGTCCATAAATGTTGCAAATTTATTTTGCGCGGCTTTTGTCGAATTTTTCCCTTTATTGTAATGAAACTTCAAAATGTTTCTAATTTCTACAGGAGATTCACTTGCTTTGGTGACAGAAAAATAATAGAAAAGTGGCGGGCCAAAGTTTTAACTTTTTATTTTTCTTTTTTTTTAATGTCATGTATTTAATGATGTTAAAACTAACCAAATACAAATAGCACAAAGTGATTTTACTCACAAATATGAAAAAACTTTTTCCTCATCCTAATATAATGAAAACCAATACATATTTATACATAAATTAATATACTGTCTTTATTGAGCATTAAGCAATTTAGAAATTAGAAAACAGGATCAATCTGAATGTGTATACCATTTCATCTTTATGCTTAGGCACTTGATTTCCTGTAGCTTCATATAGAGGACATTTTTGTTTAATCTTATGCAATTCCATGTTCATTTGAACTGATAAAGTTGTTACAGGATTTCCTCCCAATCCAGTCACCACCATAGCTCCTGAATGAAAAATATATTACAATGAAAATAGTTTAAAAATCAGTTGAAAAAGATCATTAACATGTTATGATCTACACTTACGAAGTCAAGCTTGCATAAAATTCTGCTGAGAAAAACTTATGAAACACATTAATTTTTTGGCTACATGTTTACATTGTCTACATTTGAAAGTCACTAACTATGAGGCTGGTTGTTTAAGTTCTCGCCACACATTTAGCCCAATAAGAATTTTTGGTATGAGTTTTAACTATCTGGGTCAGTTTACCCGTAAACAATGAATGAAGTAACTGACAAAGCAAATTTACACAGCGAACATTATGGAACGGTCACACAGATTTGCATACTAACTAATATGTCAACAAATTGGTGGAATATTAAAAAAAGGCCAAACTTTATGCACCTGAAACCGATGACCTTACATGAAGTGAATGATAGATATCAGTAAAATAAGAGAGATGTATAAAGATGTGGAAATGTAGAAATCTGTGGTCTCTGCTTATACTTTGGAAAATAAGCATGAGTTTTTTAAGTACTGAGCCAAATAATAGGTACAGTAATGGTTGTATTATGACACTGACATTTAAAAATGTTCTATAACTTTATTTTATTTAACGTATTATATATTATGTTTGGGTCATTTGAAAATTTAATTTGGCCTCTGTTTTCTTGATCTATGGTTTTAAAACTTTGCACACAGGATATAGATTAAAAAAGGTAATACTGATATCAAAGTCATTAAACGGACAGCAATTTAACTACTTCGTCTTGATTGATACTTGCAATCAGAGCAAAGCAAAATAGAAATCATATTCTATTATGCAGTACAAAGACATTAGCTAATTTCACTACAAGTGACAGCCCAGTCTTTAATACGACTGTCTGTGACCAACAGACGCGAATATGATCGACGAAGTCTATATCACTAAACGTTTTATTGATGTACTTTTTCGCCATTTCTAGATAAGTATTATTTAGTATAAGACACATATATTTGACATATCTATATACAAAAAATTGTTAATTTTCATTTGAATAAACTAAACAAAATTTAATTAGAAATGGTAAAAACTTCCTTGGTTAATATTATTTTTATACAAAATGAAATATTAATGTGTACTTTTTACACATTATCACTTAGGCTTAAACTTTAAAAAAAACATCATTATGAAACCTCCATCTCATAAAAATTACAGCAGAATTTTCCAGTACATGTAAAGAATTTAACACGTGTTAGGACTAGTGTGAGAAATGTAGATATCACCATTTTTGAAAAGAGATTTTTGCCTTACAGGGGATATTTATTTAATGATTTAAAAATACATTTCTGTAATATACAACATAACTTTTTTTTATAAATTTATGCTTATTTTTGAGAAAGGCAAGTAGACACCACAGACCTCCATATAATACAATCTTTTCATACCTGTCAATAAATGTCAAAGAGGTATGCAAGACCTCTCATCCTGATTAATCCTTTCATGTAAGCTTGGTTTTGGGTGCTTGAAATTTAATCTTCTTTAGTATTCCACCAGTTTGGTTTGTATAAGATTTTTATTGCATCCCTTGCCGATCCTTCTATCACATATATATGCTCTACGAATTTAATTTGTCGGTCTCATTTCCAAGCCAAACCGCATTACCATACCTTTTTCTATTCTAGCTACATCTTCTACTTTAGCTACCAACTTTATTACATCTTCTTTCAACACAAACAATTCTCTAACATCACTATTCATGTACGTAATTTTCAAAGTAATTCCACGCATACTACACAAGGATTGAATTGCATCTTTACTGCATTGATTATATTTACATGTTTCTTTAACTTGCACTACTGTGCATAAGCATAGAAAATAGAACTCTATTAAGGATAGCCAAATTCATTTGTCATGAGATACTTTTACTATTCATAGTAAGAATCAACCTTGAACTTTACTTTCTTTATCAACTTGATCCATTTTCTCCAAGTTTGAACGACTGGCAGATTTGGTAAATTATAAATTCCATGACAAAAGAATGTAGACATAAAATGCAATAGATTATTTTTTATTTCAATATGAAATGTGAGACAAAATTTAGTATGGGAAATGCGCCCGAAAGTTGTTTATTGATAAGCTCAGGCCAATTTTATCACATGCCCCAAGAGTGTACCAGAATTGTAAATGTGCAAATACAAAAACATTTTTACACATATTAAGCTGGAGGATTGTATAGCAAAAAGTGTTGAACCGACCAGCCTCAAATGTTGCAAATAAAGTGATTGAAGTATGAGTAATACAGTGGAATCTCAATAACTCAAACCTCGTTAAGTCGAAAACCTGAGTAAGTCGAAAAAAATTGCCATTTCCTTCCGATGAACCCCTAAATACGCAGTATCTTGAACTATTTAGACTTTTTAACTCGAACAAAATGTTATTTTCAAATTTCAAAAAGGGGACTCCGTAAGTCGTAGTTGGTAGAATATAATGTCTTACTTGGAATTCCCCGAAATAATAGCAATTAATTCCAAAATGAATATTCGGGTTCGGGACTTTCTAATCTATTGCTTTCGTCTTGTACAAGTGCAATGAATGAATACATTCATGAAACTTTCTAAGTAACACAGCTGTGAACGTTATTTGTTGTTTGTTTGGGTTTTTCATGAAATTTCAACAGTTAAAGTCATATAATCTCAGAAGTTCTTAATTAAGTCAATAATTCCATTGATTTTTTTTTGCATTTCCCTTGACATTCGAGTTATTGAGATTCCACTGTAGTTCCTATAGAAAGATCATAATGTCATTAAAACTAATAAAGAATGAATGTATGTGGAAAATATTATATATGAAAAGAAGGTAAATCGATTAAACGAAATTGACAGTCCAAGCTAATTAACATAAATTAATTTCTCTATGATTTTTTTTATATATTGGCTATACTAGTAGTTGATACAAGTTACCTCACAACACACAGCTATTAACAAATGATAATTTAAACCAACACTAAAAATAGTAAAAACATTAAATCCATATTGATGATTTTGAAATAGCCAAATAATGGCACAATAAATCTCTCATTAACAACTCACGGAAAAATTGTGGATGGCCCTAGTTAATTTAAAGAGTGTCTCATTTTAATCATTTATTTTTTTTTATTAATTAAAAATATGGTTAATTAATCAACTTTTTTTAGAGTTTTTTCTAATAGCAAAAATTACCTTTAAAACGTCACTGAATTAAATACACCTAAAATTTTGTTATGATAACATCACATTTCCAGATATATCTAATTACTTTCATATTATGCTTTTGTTTGTATAGACATGGTTTATTACACTATATACTCATTTCTAGGCTTAAAAGTACAAATTTGACAACATTTATTAATAAACAATACATTATAAAAGCATCCATAGTTGTATACCTAAATCAGCGACATAAGGTCCTTTTCTGTATGTCACAACTCTGCCCCCTACTCTTTCACGACCCTCTAATATAACAACTTCACAACCAAAAGACTGCAACTGACGAGCGGCAGCAAGTCCTGATACACCTGTAAAAACAGCAGTAAAAAGTTATTTTTTAAGTCAATTTCAAAAATCAATTAGAGGACAATTAACTATATGTTTTTTTTATAATTTGTTTATGTGATATTTATTATTGATAAGTATTATGATTGTTGTATGAAATTACATTATAAATTTGTATTTCATAAGTAAAGTGTCCTTTAGCACAATAATCATTGAATAAAAGAATTTATTCTTATTTTTGAAGTTTTAAAATAAATACATTAGGTCTAGGCTATAAGGAAATAGATAATATGGCGCTCTATTTGTCGCCGGATTCAAATTCCACCTTTACTGGATTTTCTAAACAATCACAGGTGTTAGACTATAAGAACATTGTTATTTTATATGCGCTGTACTACTGACATGGAGAAATTATGCATTCAATGTTTATTTTTTTCTAATATTACCATCATCACAAACAGTAATTATTTTAATATTTGGTACATAATGCCTAATCCACTTTTAAAACCAAACACAATGGAAGAAGTATTAGTTTTTCTTTTTATTTAAAAAAGACACTGATATTAATCATCCTAAATTGATTTTAAAACCTCAAAAAATATAAATAAAATGTCTCAACATTGATAAAAGTTTTGAATTTAGCTTTAAACTAAAAAAAATTCATAGATTATTATACACAAAGAAAATGTTTGATTTTATTTTCTTTATTGTTGCTTCTTATTTGTCAAGTCTTTTTTTGATTTAAAGAAAAAAAAATCCAAGATACTAAATATGTGCCACTTAACATATTTAATCTTTTTTAAGTACTAAATACATTGAGAATTAAATTAAAGGAATTCTTTTAAAACTTTTTAGATTTTCATATACTTGAGGTTACATTGAAGCCCGATTCTCCACTCGGGATCAATGGAAATGTGATCTGATAATGGTTTGCAGAGAGTCAACGGACAATGTCTAAATTGTCATAGACACTCAACCAGTGGTCATAGGCCCGCTTCGCTGGGCGTAAATTTAAACTTAGTCATTTTTTTTGTTATTCAAATGTGCTCCGTGTTTCGAGCCTTTAGACATAGAATGAATTCCTTCATCTTCTATATCGGCCGATTTTGGTGTCAATTTTGATCATGATCACGGGCCTATTCTTGATATCAATTCTAGTCCCACTGTCAGGTCCAATCCCCATCCCGCTCTTGATTTCAATGCTAATATCTATACCTATCTTGATCCTCCCTTGGGCATTAATAGCAGTAATAACAAATTACTATTTATATTGAAACGGACATCCAAATAAACATAATATTATATGAATCCTTAGACCCAAAGAAAACCATTTTCATTATACACATATATAGCAATTACCCGCCCACTTCACTTAACTAGCAATTGTAAACTAACAGTCAGCGATAATTGTTTTTTTTATGATTCAAATATGTCCATGGTTTCACTCGCGTGTGCATAGAATGAATCCCTCCATTTTTAATATTAGCTATTCTCATTGCCACTTCTGCTCCTGATCATGGTTCTATTACTGATATCAATTCTGGTTCCATTATCAAATCCGATTCCGGTCCCGCTATTCCAATAACGGTCTTATTTGTTCAGTCCTTCCTTGGCCATAAATGTTAGTAAGAACTGATTACCATTATTTAACATAATTTAACGAATATTTATGGTATTTATAAATTTTCAACATAAAGGTAATCTTGTTATGTAATATATCTTATAATAATACTGTATCTTATACTTATGAATATAAGCTACTTCCATGTCAAATTTGATTACCATCTGTCCAGCCACCAGTGTATGAAAAACATCCATTCAAACATACTTTTACACTTTTTATGTTCTAAATAGCTTATAATGATCTATAAACAATTCTGCGTCGAATGAACAAAATTCTTATTACAATTCATCAGCCATCATCATATGACAAACATCCACACAGAGATACATCTACATTTTTTGTATTTTAAATAGCCTATAACCATATACAAACAATTCTATTTCGAATGATCTAAGTCCCATATACGTTTAGTAATTTTTGTATGATGCCCGGCTGAAGACAACCATTTTCAATATATAAGATAAACTGGGAGTAGTAAACTTAGCTTTGAAATTTAAATAATTTGGTCACTATTATCAATGGGTGTATAACCTATGCATGTATGTTCATTTTCATAAACTACACTCTGCATGAGAGTATTCAAAATTTGATTTATGAATATGGGTGAAAACCTATGATACTAATAATGATAAATAATAAATCAGATACCTGCTCCAATAATAATGACTTTAGGACGACATTTTCCTTTTGGAGGTGATGGAATTGGTGTTAAACGTTCATATATTCCATAATTTATGAACCCATGTCGTTCCAAGAATGCATGAACACGGACAATGAGTACTGGGTCAGTGTTATATGGTGACTGAAATTTAAAAAATAATTAATTTTTTTATTAAATGCTGCTAATTAACCATGGAAAAAAAATATTTTTTTTATTTATAAACTCATATGTAATTCCCAAAAAAATAAACAAAGATTTATTACATATAAAAAACTTTGTATTATTTATTAAAATTTCTAAAACAATTATGACCAGACATTGCAGTAAACTGGTTTTAATTATTTTTCAGCAGGTGTTACAGCTTTCATAGTGGACTGTCTTTTTTATTAATAAAATGCATATAATACTAAAATTAAATTTAATGCTATGCACAGTTAGTTACATTTCTACCAATAGTTTACATGTGACTATAACTATTCCATACTTTTAAAACTACAAGATTACAAGATTTAATATACAAATTTAAGCACATCTTATAATATTTATAATATTAGATGATGTATTATATCATTACATCGTGTAATATTTAGAATATTACATGATGTACCTAAACTTGGATCTGAAACATTTTAATAAGGAAGATCTAACTTAAAAGTTATTAGAAATAATTATTCAAGAAAACTTGGTGATGAATTATAATGTCAATCAAAATGAAATAAGTAGTATAAGTAAATTTGATAACCTCCATTTTTTGCACAGAATGCTCTGCCGTTAATTGCTTTTTAGGATCCTCGAACCACATTTTTAAAACTCTATTTCTGATCTGAATAAATGCAAAACTTGAAGTCCCTTGAAGATCTGAGAAACATTCTGCTTCTAATGTAGATAGTTTATCAAATGGCAATCTTGACTGAAATGCTGCACCTTCTAAGCTGCAATAAATATAAAATTATATTCAGAGTTCAAAACAATAAAAGAAATGAATTATGACCTTATGCCACTATTACTATTACAAATTATATATCACAATTAAATAATAGTTCACCCCAAATGATAACCTCACTCCATTGATGCACCTTATGATGCTAATGATGCCTAGTAATGGTCATCTACTCTAAGTTCAAAATATTGTTTTTCTAAGGAATTGTTTGCGAAATTTTTGTTTGTGGAGATAGATAATTTTTGTATTGTATGACCTAACACAACTGTCTGTGACTTTGCTTGGCATGCAAGATGCGTCACTCATTTTCATCACACTAACAGAAACAGAAAGAGATGAGAAATATTTGTCAATTGACGAGTCTCACTAGGGCTTTGAAAGGACTTTTTTCCAGAAACCCTTACCTTCCCAGGGTCATGATTTGATGTGCGCTTTTACTTAATTAACTTAGTTTAGAAATAATTCTTTACATTCGGTAAACAATATATTCTATAAAACAAAATTCTGAGTTGTGATAGGACTCCAATAGTAATAAATATATTTAATTATAAATGTAAAAATCACAATAGGTCTTGGACTTTTAAATAATTATAGAAGGTTTGTGACATTTTGGATAATACATTAATTAAACTTGTGTTTTTAATAAAAATCCAGAATAAAATTATTTTCAATTTAATTTAGTCTCAAATGATTGCTGAAAATAAAATTATTTTTTGCATAACATAAATAATACAAACTGTCTTTGTACATAGTAATTAAAGAACTTTGAATGTTTTTCTATTGGTGGTATAAACCAATTAGAATAAAAAACTAATTACCTGGACTTTTATTCATTTTTTTAAGCATTTCTTCCTCAGCTAAAATGTCAAAAGTCTTTTTACTCATTTAACCCCACTTAAGGTTTAATTAATCTATTTAATATTACAGTTTTTATTTCATTCTTTTTTCACATATGCTATGTCTCTCTAATTTCCTTCTCCATGATCTCCCTCATTCAGCCTCCTTCAGTACTAACCTACTTGGCATAATTTTGTTTGCTTCGACTTGTAATTACCCAAACAAAATTAAGCAATAACCCACTTGAATTTTTTTATTGATTTATTTACCTCCACACCTACAGTTCCTTACACTTTTGAAATATTGAGAACTTATTTTTCTAATTAACCCTTTTTATATTTTTTATAAATAAAATTGTATTTCAAACTTTTCATTTAATAAATGGCATGTTATAAAATGAACTACTATTAGCACCAACAATAGCATGCTTTTTAATTTTCGAAATGACCAAGGTTATGTGCAATTCATAACTCTCCATGTTTAAAGCATATTTTCACTTGACAAAGAACTCATTTATCAATGGACAGAAAACATCATTAAGAGGCATAATGGTAGATGTATAAAAATATATACAAATACAATGAATTTGGTAACTTTTTATTTAGTCTAAGCCAAAATTTAGTCTAAAATCAAGTTAAATTGGGAATACCTATTAAGCATTTCTCTATAATTTATTTCTTCAACATCTTCGTTTTTGTTTTCCTCGACAATAATCGGTTTTTCTTCTTTCTTAATGTCTTTAGCAGAATCTGTTGTTCGACTAGATGAAGATTCCCGACGACCACTAACCAAACTTGGACTAGCAGAAACAATTTTACTTTTTTCAGATTGATCTGATTCAGAATCATCTTGTTTCAGCTTTTCTTCTAATTCCTTGTTTTCCACCTGTAAACAAAAACATAACCTAAAAAGTTAAAAAAAACGCGCAACGGACTAAATAAGATAGAAAGATGTTTTGTAACATTAGTTTTTTACTTTTGCACGTTTTCTTCTACTCATTTTAAAAATCAATAAACAAAATTTTGTTTAAACACTCTCACTAATATTGTCAATCAATAGATCTTTGTTGATTGACGGAGACCGCTGAGCATACAAAATAGTGGTATGTGACAGTTGCATTCCGAACTTGTCTTTATCTACTTTTGATAAAGGAACAAATATTATCAAAATTTATAAGTATTTTAATACAGCTTATTGAAGTCCTCCACAATTAAAACAAGTCTAATAGAATTTCATCTATTTTAATGCGAAGCGACAAGGCGATAGCGTTTAGACAATTCTATGATGAAATATCATTTTTCACATCTTTTTTCATTTTCCTTCAAAAGAATACGTTCTATTCTAAACTATATCATATTATATACCATACACAATAAAAATTAAAAAAAGAGAAGGATTTTAGAAAAATTCGTAAAAACATTCATATATATATATCCATACTAATATTATAAATAAGAAAGTTTGTAAGTATGCATAGATGTTTGTTGCTCTTTTACGCAAAAACTACTGAATGGATTTCGATTACAATGTAAAATAATATAAAGCTTACACATCAGAATAACACATAGGCTATAATTTATGACGATATAGTGTCAGTTATCCAAAATATAATGGTGTCAAGTAAGTAGGAAAAAATCTGTCATTTGTGAGCTATTATGGCGTGCGCCGTAAAAACCGTTGGAATCACACGTATATAATGTACAATAGAAATGTTGTTCTTAAAAAGTCCTACAAAAAAGCCCGTGACAGCATATATTTATCTTTTATGTGTAAGCCATTATCGCCAAAATAGTGAACCATAAATGCAATAATAATTGATAATTTATTTCTAACGCACATTTGATAGTAACAAATTGATCCTTATATCAAAATACATACTTTTGTCGCATCTGATGTTTAAAGTAGATAAACTTTGTCTTTTACACCATATCATTTGGACAAATATTTGAATAGTTATAACGAATGACAAGCGAGTGCGCGATATTATGGTACGGTACGGCGGGGTCAGACCATAAAGATAGCAGGCAAACATTTGAGTACGCAATGTTTTTTCCACGGCCAGCTCTATGTGACTTGCTGATGCGTTTCTAAATCGCAAAATCTGCATGTTTATACAGACTAAAATAAATTGTTTAACAGAGTTTATAGGATTATATTGCAGAAGCCACCTATAACTTTTGCATTACCATCAATCATCATATAATTCCGTACCTATCTATCCTTACTAACTATAGCGTTTATAATACCTATAAGGCATATCAGTGAGATCATCATAAAAAAAATTTGGTTGCCTGTAAAGTCGGTATACGGGCGAAAGTTTTACGTGACAACGACTTTGAATGGTAAAATCATTTTAATGTGAATATTCATTCGTATAGTAGGAAGAAGGATGAAATAATAGTAACAATTTAAAACATTTATTTATACAAAGAATTATATTTAAAACATTAATTTATACAAAGAATCTCGCACTGAATTTCATATTAACAAAATTTTATTTTACCTTTACACATATACGTATTTATATACAAATATACATACAATAACTTGCAATACATTTGCAAGCTATGCACTAATTCTCTAGTGCTGCGCGCGCGGCAGACCGATCATAGTTGAGTGGGAGAGAGACGCAAGGCATTCGGCGGGCCTCTCTCTCGTTCGGTGACTCATCGTTACGTTACCGAGCGTTACACTTTTTCAAAGTGACTCCCAGCCGCAACCTAATTTAAGACGTTGTCACGTCAAAAATATTTAGTTCTAATTTACATACATTACACAATATAATTGTTCGAATACTTATAACTGGAGAATAGCTGGACCGGTTTTCATTTTAATTAATAGTGAAGTTATTTGTAATCTGAAATGTATATAAAATCATTACGTATGGATTATGTTTATATTTTTAGCTGTCGCTTTGTATTGCTTTAAAAAACATCAGCCATGTAAATGAAATAGCTACGAATATGTAGGCGATGTGGTTATATCATCAATGTGTATAAATTGGGCCTATAAAAAAATTTCCATATGAATAAGATGAAAGAATACATTTTATGGGCGAAGCCGCGGGCAAAAGCTAATATATATATATGTATGTTCGTGCGTGTGTGTGTGTGTGTGTTTGTGTGAGAGTATGTGTGTGAGTATGTGTGAGTATGTGTGTGCGCAAGCGCGTCCGTGTGTATTAATATTGGCTTTTCGGATAAGTACTATACTTTTATTAACTTTTTTTAAATAAAAATATAATATTAATATGCAGGCATCCAAATTTTAAAGGTCAATCACAATTTAACGTAGCCATAGTTTTTTGTCTAGTCCATTTTTCCATCATATAAAGATTGAAGGGTTGTAATTCTGTTTACACTATTTAATCCTAAAATTTATTAAGATAGTAATTTCTTGCGAACGAACAAAACTTAGACAGAGGATCGGATCAAAGGCAGGAGAGGAACGTCATACATGACGTACAACACAACGGGTCTTTTGAATATATGAAAACGGTTCACGCGCGTGGATCAAGAAAAATTAATTCAAGGCAATTATAGTGCGGGAATACACAGAATACTTGTAAACAATTATCAGCGGAAATAATAGTAAGTGTGGTATATTACGGCAATATTTAGTTATATAAATATGTAGAAATTCTAAGCATTGGTGATATCATGTTTTAAATGAGCATTTTTAAAACTAGTTGCCTAAAGAAACAAATTTTTTGTAATTTTATTATCATGATTATTTCTGTTTAGATTAATTTTATCAAGTTTCAGTTTATTTATAAAACAGACTATTAAAACAGGTTTTTTGTTAATAAATAAATTATCAAAATGTCCATTATGATTATTTATTTATAAATGTCCATTATAATTATCAGTATGTCCATTACTCTTAATGGCTTTAGGGACACGATCATAATTATAAACTTAGGGAATAATTTTTTATCGCTAATGATGTTTAGGCGAATATATATTGTAAAAAAAACTATATTCTTTGATGAAAATTTGTTTCGGATATTAGCCCGAATAAATAGAAAAACATTTAATGTATTTAAACTTTGTTTGTATTAATATTGGATTGCTTACACAAACACATTCTAAAAAGATTGAAATCATTTGAATAAATTTATGGTAAAGACAATACGTAAAAATGATCGATATACATTTTCGTAAGGCACATCACTTATAAAAAGTATTTATAAACAAATCTTTGTCAGGAGCGAGCTTCTCAATTATATT